>JAQIXW010003408.1:0-13241 GCA_034700685.1 Willowsia buskii | reverse complement strand
AGCGTTGAAAGATGAATTTCCATAAGAAGTCAGTGGTCTAATGATTGCTGTGCAGGCGTTAGTAGCGTTGAACACCTGTCTCCAATAATAATAGCCTCCGACGACTCGCACAACACGACCCACATACATAACTGCACACCAACGCGTTTGCCTCTCTGTCCTCGCTCCTTCGCTTCGCCTATTTTTACGCTTCTCTTTTTATTACCTCAAGTTAATAGACTTTTCGTTTCCCATAGTACAATTTTTATCTAATGTCTATAGATTTTTCTGCCACAATGGCCTAGTGTAGAGTGAAACGAGTGCGAAGAATAATATGACTAACTATAGCCGGAAGTACATTCCAAAAGGATTTCAAATTCTCTATAATGGTCTAACGGTGGATAATATGTGAATGACTTGATGACTTATTTAAGCACTGTTTACTCAGGTGCTCCTAGAACTGTGACCGAAATACTTTCCTCAGTCTTTGAGAAAAATAGTTTAAAAATCGAGGCAATGATTTCATACCTGGTTGTTGGTTTTCTTGCAGAATTTCAGAAGAAAAAGAGGACATTGCAGAATCAAAGACAGGCTAAATTTTTTCCGGGAGGAAAAATTACTCTCGTATAATATACTTAAATATTATAGTCTTTCGTATTAATACTTCGGTCAGATCAACCCATTTAGTCAAAATGTCTAACAAAATGGCTTCAACGGGGATACGCGGCATCCGAAGGAAAAAATCATCCTTGGGGGAAGTTAAGGTTGCAGTTATCGGTGCTCCAGGAGTGGGAAAGAGTGGTACTAACTTAATATCCAATATATGATAAATAGGTAGACACATACATTAATTGTTAATTATTTTACATAAACAAAACTTGTCCACTTACAGCACTTACAGTTCGTTTCCTTACAAAGAGATACATTGGAGAGTATGACCATCAGTCTGGTAACCGAAAACCATGCACTGATTATAAACACTAATTTCGTTGTGCTCTAATCAATGAACATTGCCTGTATTTTCTATTTATTGTAGAGACACGCTATAAGCATGAAATGCTGGTTGATGGGGAGCCTGTGATATTTGAAATTCTCGACACATGTCCAAAGGTACGTGCATCCCCACAACTGCTAACGAGTGATGCAAATTCCTTAATTTTTTTTCCTTTTGTTATACTATGCTTCAATGCTTCCCTACTTATGTCACCATCGCCATTATCATTTTGCAGTCAGCAAACGAGCCGATATCTCCAGATACATTGCAATGGGCTGACGGCTTCCTCCTCGTGTATTCAATCACTGACCGACAAAGTTTTAATTACATCAAGCGTGCAAAGCAGCAACTCTTTGACTTTCGAAACGGAGAGACATGTCCCACTTCCTCCTCATCTCTCTCAGTTCTACCCCTGACGCCTTGTGGAGGTGGCTCCTACCACGGGAGTGGAAACAGTAACAACAACGGTTCGTCTAGTCCTCGAAGCAACAACGATAGTAGTAGTAGCAATGGATCCCCTGCCCCTCTTCCCATGGTCCTTGTCGCTAACAAAGGAGACATGGTTCATCTTCGCCAGATAAGTACCGAAGAAGGGGAAATCCTTGCTAAAGATTTGGACTGCGCGTTTGCAGAAGTGGCCGCGTCTGAGCAAGTCACTCAGGTTGCGGAAGTGTTCCATGATGTATGCAGGGATGTGCAGGCAGCTAGACGGAAAACTAAGCAGTCCCTACTGGACAGGGTGTTGGGGAACAAGGCTGCTGCGGGATTCAGAGTATATGCCAGAGGAAAGAGTGATAGCGCCCTACCAAAAGAAAGCAACTAAAAGCAAAATTAACATGTTATATGATTGTTTTCATTGTTTGAAGAATAAATGTATTTAATTTTAAAATAAAAATCTTAACGTTTCCACAACTATTCATAATTGTGTTCTAGATATAGATATCTTTATAGTGAATTTTCCAGACATTTCATTACTTCTTGGCTATTATTTAGAAAAACTCTCATTTGGCTGAAAATACAAGTCTTCGATTATCATGTACATAAAATTCAAAATTGATAGAGATATTACTACATGTATTTGTTACAGCTAGCTGAGCGAATTAAGAACAAACAGGTAATAACCAGTAAATAGCTTATTGTTTCATTTAAATAGCAGAATTCACATGATTTTGGTTAATTAAATGGTTTCATACACAAGAAACAATTAACATTGCATCGGTATTGATTTTTTCTTTGGCTTAAGTTTACCTATATATATTAACAAAAATCATACATACTTTTAAGGTATTCAACAATTCAACTACCTATGTTGTATGTGACAAATGTATCAAATGTACATGTATTGTAAATGTATGTAAAGAGCATTAAAACTAAAAGAGGCTTAATTAAATTAAATATAGCATTGAAATATTTTCATGTTATAGTAACCCTTTTCTACTTAATTTGATATCACATATCATGAGCACTAAATTTTGAGTTTAAAAAGAGAGGAGATCCAGAAAGACATGATTAGACTGACTTGCCATAAGCCGATAAGCCTTTAAGTATTTACTAAACGATCTACTCACAAATGGTTTCCAACGAAGAATCAGAGCGGAAGGTAACATGATGTTTGGTCTTCTTTCCTGGTATAGCGCCAATAGTCTCAGCGGTCTTTCTGTCAACGACATTTCCAGTTAGGTGGTAGGAAGGATCCTGCACATCCGGAGCCAAAGCAGCGTACACGTATTCAGCGTTGAATGGATTCACATCAATAACTGGAGGACTGCCGTCTTGGTCATCATCAATAACTTCCATCATTCCTTCTCTTTCCATCTGAGACTGCGGAGTGGAGCCGTTGCTGCTTACTTCAGAATACGACTCGGCGCTACCGGTTGTTCCAGAACTGGTACTGTCTGTGCTATCACTGTGATGCTGGTGCAGCCTAATATCCACCCTTTCATTTCCCTTCTTGTAAAAAATTGCTGGACACCCTGGACACGGGCAAACAGGCTGGTTCATTGACTGAGGAACAACACCATTTGGTCCTGAGCATGTTCCGTTGGGTGAAGGGCATTTACCACAGATGCAACAAGGGCATTTACATAGGTTAATTGGTGGAGGAACTTGGTTTGTCAGAGCCTTCAAAAAGTGGACGAAATGGACGTTATTATCTATCATCCGACTGTTACAGCAAGAGTGACAGGAAGTAGTTCCTTCGGAATTTTGGAAGGGGAAGAACATCTTCAGTATAGGAACCCGTTCAAGAGCAGATGCTGAGCTGTGATTTGTAAATTCATCGAAAAATTCATGATTTGTAAATTCTTAAAAAAACAGTCGACTACCTGATGAAATTCTTAAATGATGAATTAATTGTTACGTAAATCGTTAAAAAATATTACCCCTTGTGTGCCACCAAACAAGTGATCATTACCAATAACAGGAGAGTTATCATAGGGATGCAAGCCACCAAAATGCTATAGACGGGATTATTGTCCGCCTTATTTGCGTCTTCATTATGATTATCACTTTTATGGTCATGGTCCTCACAACTGCTACTACTGCCTTCCTTTGTTGGAAGAGACTTTTCATGACTTTCGCTTGTAACATATTCTGATCGACCTGGCCCTCGGTAAATAACGAATGGAGAACTGCTCACATTTGTTCCATTTTTAGTTACTCGCACGCGGTAGAATTCGGTCGAGTTGGGAGAAACATCGGGTACCGATAAGGTTCTTGCAGCTACCGCCACCGCCATCACCAATAATACGAATAACTGATACGACATTTTACTTCTGACTTTGTGGCAATTAAAACTTTGTAAGCGTTCGCAAATGTGCATTAGGTTTAAGTAAATGATTTAAATGCTAGAAAACAAACTATGATCTCTTTTCTCAAGTTGATAACCAGTTTTAAATCCTCAAAAACAATTTAGTAATAATATTTACGAATGAAATGTTTAATTTGGATCAGACTACATAATTAATTGACTTGTCAAATCAAGTCGTGTAAATTAAGAACAGAAAAGAGTGGCTTTCTCTATAGCGAATATGCGAATATGTATGAAAAGCAACGAGCCATTGTTTTGGATTCCAAGGAATATTGATGACTAAGAGTTTATGACTTTGACCCAATTTCAGTGGAAAATGAAGAAATCCGATTTTTTTTTTCGGTAGCACCTGTCACTTTATGTAGCCATGACATGAGAAGTATGCATCGCTTTGAACTGCTAATGTTTGAACTTTATTTCGAATCATTATACATTATAGGTATTTAAAAAGTTGAATAGCTGTATGCATGCCGATTGTTTCCAAACACATGAAACCAAATGAATACAAAAATGAAACTCCACTTAACTATCCGAAAGAAAAATATATATTTATTCAAACATTTTTATAGGTTAGTTTGTATGCTCATCATGATACAGGTTTGTTGAACGTCGGAAGCTTCTGCATGATAGCCGACTTAAAATGCATAATGTACGAATTTCATTTAAAGAAGACGAAAGCATGAATAAGATAATAAATCACGAGTAATTGGTCGTATTATTCCAGGACACCACCTGACCCCCTCCTGCTGCCGATCCACTCACTTTTCCTAAAAACTGTACACTATTGTTTGTATTGGCTACTGAAGGAGGAGGAGCCGATGATGACGCGACGGAAGAAGATGAGAGTAGAACGGTGGAGTCCCCAGCACCACTAGGCACTTGCTCAAAGTTCAATCTTAGTAAATTACGTTGACTAATTGCTTCTTTTAACTTGGCTTTAGAAGAGGAGGACGTTGATGACGCTGCTGGTGAAGTGCCAATATCTCCACCAGCATCTATATCAGCATGCCCACCAAGGTTGATACTGATCACGTTGTCTTGAGAACCTCCCGTGGTCAATGATGAATCTTGGTAGTTATGATTATGACTACTGTTTACAATAATACCTTGCTGTGGGTTTACTCCGGTGGATGAAGATCGAATGAGAGTGATAAGCTTTCCTCCTGCTTGCATGTTGCTATTAGATGATGGAGATGGAGTACCGTTACTGCTTATTGTTGCAGTCCTTGGAGTTGACGACTGTGGTGTAGTGTTTGAGGAATAGGTTGTTTCTCCCGAGGCAAGAGAGGAAAGATGGCCGGGTACCTTTGACAGATTCAATTGGAGGGGAGCCTGCCCTAGTTGACGAGAAGCTTGGTGAACTATTGCTGGTGCTGATCCGGGATGACTTACTTGACTTGGATGATGAGGACTGCTTTTGCTGGCTGTGATCGTGGTGTTTATGTTTGTGTTTCTTATCGGACTTAATTGGCTGGATGATGTCAGGTGAGACGCATGAAGTGGATGATGGTATTGACTTCCTTGTTGTGGGGGAGGAGGTGGGGGCTGCTGTGGATGATGGTGGTGAAGAATAAGGTGATGATGGGATTGCGCTTGATGCGGTGTGGATCCCGACGAGTGAATCGTTGGAGTTGGTTGAGATGAGACGGGGCGTTGTAGGAGTTGTGTTAGTTGAGACTGTTGGCTTTGAGGCTGCCCTTGTGGTGACGCTTGATGCTGCTGCTGTTGTTGATACAGTTTTTGGCTTAGATGATGGGGTGGGGTTGGAGGAGTTAGCGGTGGAGAGGAAGCGTAAAGGGAATTGACGTACGGATTTATTGTTTGCTGCTGTTGTGGTGATGGCGGTGGTAGAAGAGACTGTTGTTGACGAGACTGTGGAGACTGTTGTTGGTGAGAGAGTGATGCAAGGAGGTGATGTAGAGGCACTTGTTGTTGTTGCTGTTGTTGCACAAGTTGTGCTTGTCGATGCTGGTGGGGGTGATGCGGATGGGGGAAGTTTGGACGGATCTCCACGTTCGGAGGAGGAGCTCCCATCAACTCCTCCAGTTGTCTTTCCACCGGTCCGCTTGACCCCATCATCATCCCCTGTGACGGTGACGGGGAGGCTTGTGGCGTCCTCACTGATAGATCCTCTTGACTTGACAGCATTTCGGCTAGCACGCTAAAACAAAAGATACCAAAATTTTGAACACTCTTCTTCGAATTCAAATACATTAATTAGTGGTCAAGTAATTTAATCGTTAGGAATGAGTAAATAAAGAAAACTAGCTCGTTACTATTTTTACTTTAATGTTAACTGTAAAATCACCACCACTCTGTAATTGTGCATGAAAAATCCAACTGACATGGTTAAATCAAACTGATCAAAATAACGAAATTAAGATTTTAAAAAACTCGCACTATCCTAATTTTTTGATGATTATTCTAAAGCTTGATTGTTTTGTACGATTATGGTTTCATGTAAAATTATGAGAAAATCATTTTTAGTACTGGTACTTGACATGTAATAAAAGTAATCCTCAAGACACACTCATCCATCATCTCTCATCATCGTCTCTTCTTGGTCGGTTCGTTTGTTGTTGCTGTTGCTGGTGACGTTGCCATTATAGGGACTACGTGCCACACGAAGGAGTCCACACCCAAGGGCAATAGCTTATCGGTTTGGAATGTGAAAGTTCTACACTCAGGATCATAGGGATGAAAATCGGGAACAGTGTGCATTCGGAGGTTGGTTGGTGGAGGTTCAAGGAATGGTTAGTAACGGTGTGAGGTAGGTGAACACATAAATCACAGTCGCAGCACACACAGAGAAACACAAACAACAAAATATTGATGGAAACAATTATAAAAAAGGTAATGACTTCACACATAATGACAATTGGTTAAGGAAATCAATTTTCATGTTGGCAAGGAGAAAAAGGTTATTGAAAGGCGTTGAAAAACTTGAGGTCATTTTCGACCTCCATCTATATATGACTCCATTTAACACATATATAATAGGTGTAAGAGACGAACGGCATAATGCTGAGAGATTTAAGGAGAGATAGATGATGATTACTTGGAAGGATGAAAGGAAGAGGAAAAACAGGATGAACAATCAGCAACACAGACAGCAAACGATATATTGTTATTGCATATCACACTTATAAAATATCGACACAAGGTCAAACACATGAGATACGAATAAAACATTCAGATAGATGCATGGAGAGCTTTACACAAACCATAAAAAAGCGTACATAGAAAAACTGACTGAAGTGAGATGTTGCTTGTCATTTCTAATCGTAGTGTAAGTTTAAAATAGATGGCGGAGTTCAAAAAAATTTGAAAATTTAAGGATTGGTGAAATTTGTATAAGTTAAATTATGTATGTCGACAGCAAACTTTTGAAAATGACTTCAGCAAACTTTTTTGTTCTCCTAAAATCCTCATTTTGACCATGTTTAAAAAAAAACTAAACAAACATTATATCATACAAACACATTTATGTATTTGAAAATGCACAATTATGGAGTCATCCAACAATTACGATTATAGTACAACATTGCCTCACAAACTTATAAATGAAAAGTGAATATTATTGAGATGCTTTCACAACGAAAAAAGAAAAGAAATTAAGTTGTTAATGGGTAAGTAGGAAGCAGTAGTTTGAGTTAATCACATTCAAGAGCAAAGAAATAAAGATAATGGTGTTAAATAAATAGTGAATAAAAATTATATTGAAGCAGAACTTAAAAGAGAAAGAGACATTTTGTAAGCAACATTGACTAGACACGACACAAACCTGTTTCCAGGTGACAAAGGTTGTGATGACGAGGAGGATGTTTTGGCCATTAACGTAGATTTACTAGCGACAGCAACAGTGGCAGTAGTATTATTGCCACCCCCTCCACCACTGACCACCATAACGGATTGTGGTGCAAGAGTGGCAGTACTACTAAGGTTGCCAGTAGTAGTGGACGATGATAGGGTGCTAATGGTGGTGACTGATGAAGAGGAAGATGATGATGGGGCAGAGATGCTGGAAGTATTCACATTAGACATCATTCCTACTTTGGACCTTACTTTGTATGCATATTGACGACGCAAAAGGAGACACTGATCCTCCATACGCTGTCCATAGTCAATGACTTTTGTTCGATAAAACTCTTCTAGGCCACGAATTCCACCTAAGCCCTGTTCGATAAGAACTCTTTCCATCGTATCCTACAAACACATAAAAAATAGGCTGTTAGAATTTGCTATCTTGATAGTTTTTTTTACTCCAAAGTGGTCAATTAGTTAGGTATGTCACAACTTACAGGAAACCCATGGTCAACTCCATACATTTCCATTTCGGATACTTCCTTCAGTCTTTGAGCCATTTTCGAGAGGAAGCTTGACGTTGCGTCTGCCATAACCTCCAATGGACGTAATTTTGTGTCTAAGAGATACAATTTTTTTAAAAATTGATTTTGTAGTTCATTACGTTTACTGACTAACTGTTACTATATTAACATGATATCTTACGCGTAAATCCAACAGTGGAGAGGCAGATTAGGAGCTTTTGAGATATCACATGCGTCACCTCCCTTTTCTTGAGCGGAGTATTTTCAGCGAGAAATGGGATTTTGGTTTCCTCCTCAGGTTTTTCAGGAAGTGGACCAACCTTTTGTACCGATCCATCAGACTCAATCGTTTCCAAGCGATCCTGCAGTTCACGTTTATGCCGAAGTAGTTGGAGGGTGTGCATGAGTTGTGGATTTTCAACCAAAGAAAATGGATGGGTCCTGTAAAATGATGCAAGATTATTTTACAAATTAATCTTTTCGAAAATAAGGAAACAACGGGAAAATAGATTGCACATGATCTACTTACTCAATCGGTATGGGAGGTGGTAAATTACTGTTTGTGACATGAAACTTGACAAGTGGTCCCGACCTCCAGCTTACAACTGTATTTCCTCTAGCTTCCTTCGAATCCCTTTGTTTTCCATAGTTTCTTCTTCTCATCACCTTCAATTTTTTCAATCGGCTTTGTATATTGGACTTCTTTACGTTTCCTCTACTTCGCAGGCGTGTAAGAGCTCGTTTTAAATATACTGCAGCAATAACACGTAGTCGATCCTCGGAGATTGGATTATCTCCAAAAGGATGCCAATATTTCACATGAACTTTCCGTTTGGGTGTACAATACTTGGGCAAAGAGGTCCCTTTGGATTTACCGTTAACCTGATCCCTAGTGATTTGATTCCCGCCAAGTGTCCAAACCTTGCCTTGTTGAGCATCTTTCCTCTTTTTTTTCTTCCTTCTTTTAGAAACTTCATTCGATTTATGTCCAATATACTCGCGCCGAAGAACTCCAGCAGAGGGAAAATTGTTGATTGTGACTATTTTCCTCTTTTTAGGCGCAACGATACTCTTCACAATTGCAGCAGTAGTTGTCTTTCTTGAAGTGTTACAGCGAAGTCGTTTTAATAGTCTGATGGGGTCGTATTTCTTTAGGAATATATTTTCT
Organism: Willowsia buskii; assembly: GCA_034700685.1. NCBI lineage: Eukaryota > Metazoa > Arthropoda > Collembola > Entomobryomorpha > Entomobryidae > Willowsia > Willowsia buskii. Next base: position 3,963 of record JAQIXW010003408.1, on the reverse strand, counting down.
ATCGGAAGTGCGGTTCGTGCTACAATTGCACTACTACTTGGTGACCGTAAAGAATTTCCTAAATTAACCAATGAATTATCACTTGAGGTTCTCTGCGTCTCACCCCCCGATTTTCCTCCACTTGACAATGTTTTGAGCAAATTTGGCATGTGCAGTGCACTATCCTTCCTCAGCTTTTGTTTTTTATTACTACCAAACAATGAAGAAATATCTGTTTCCGCCTGCTTCCGTTTTCGCCAAGAAGAGTCGCCTTCCGATGAGGACACATTCACAGCACGACCATTGCTACTATTAGTTCTCAACTTCTGATGTGAACTTTCCCATAAAAATTTACTCATCTTTGTTGGCACCGTTTTCGAACAGTGAGGCTGAGAAGATAATGTTACACCGAATAAACCGTTTCTATGGCTTTGTAAGTGACTGTTGATGTAACTTTGCTGCTGGTTGTCACTATAAATACCAACATTACTAGCGGAATACTTAACTGCATTACTATTGCCACCACCAGCGCTCACTAATCCAGGAGTGGAGTTTTGTACTCGCCTCGTATTAGATATTCTATCTAGCGTTTCCTTGCTTTTAATTACGATGGGTAACAATGCAGGCGTCTTTTTCCGAAGAGATTGTGGTGCACGGAGAGCATCCAAGGTAGGGACTGCAGAGGTCAACCCTGTATTGTCTAAACTCCAGCAGCGATTGTCTCCTCCACTACTAGGTTGCAAGTGTGAGAACAACTTGATATTATCATACGAATTATTTTGAGGATATGTTGTAGAATTGTACTGCTGCTGCTGATGCTGAGCATGTGAAACCCCAGCTGACGCTACGCCTCCAGGAGAAGGCCCCTGTGAAAATGCTGATGTACTTCCGTGATGGTTATGGTTTTGATAGAGATTATTGTGATGATTAGTGCTGGCACCAGTACTCCCACCGGAAATTAGTCCTAACGTCGACTTCTGTAGATCACTTGTAGACGTTCCAGCAGCCGCGCTTTTGACCGAGCGTATCATCATATACTCCTGTAAAATTATAGTATTCAAAAGAGAAAAATTTAACTTCAACCAAACCAAAATCCCACTCCTTGGCGCGAAACTGAATTAAATAATATATATTTTAAAACATGTGGCATACCATTTTGAGAACAATACTTAACAACAATAACAAATAATACGACTCCACAAACAATGAAACAAATCCAATCAGCTGACCAATAATTTAAGTAGCAAGTAAGTATACACAAAGAAAACAAGCTCACCAAATAAATAACTTTAAAACTAAACTACTTTCCTCCTTAAAATTAAATTTTAAAGTTAACTATTTTTTGGTCAGTTTTTTCTCCAAACTGTTTGGTCAGCAGAGTGAGAGAGTCAGTCAGATGTTGTTACTTACAGAACCTTGGACGTAGAAGTGCCACTGGAAAGACTCAGCAGAAGATTCATCATCATCAACATTAGTGGTAGTAGCAGCAACACAGTTTGTTGGTGATGGACGAAGAAGAGGAGATGACGATTATCATTCGTACATGCTTAGTCCGCATTTCACAACACAAACTTTTTTAGCAGAGCATTCGCATTGTAGTCGTGCCGAAGTAGCAAAGGCAAGCAGTCAACCAACCAACATGATCAGCACCAAACAAAATACAGAACCTCTAACGTACTTTACATTTTTCTCTCTGATTTTTCTTTCTGTTTGTTGAGTGGTGTCTGCTGCTGTGCTGCTTTCTTAAGTGTTGTGGTGGTGGTGGTGAGCCAGTTGCTCTTCTCACTCATGTTTCAGGCTTGGTCGTCTACAAGAGTATTACAGACTCGTCGACTCTCTCTCTTCTCTGTGTCCATTTATATGTATCCCATGTAACCCTTTCTTCTTGCGTGTCTTCATTCACACAATCAGTGAAGGAGTGATGATTCCTCCTGTAGTAGTCCCAATGCAGTACAGAGAGAGGGGCATTAGAAGAACAGAAAAACCGTTTGCAAGCATATAATGCAACCGGTATTGTTGAGCTGCTGTTTTATAAAAATGTGCACAATATTGTGTTCATAGTTTATATACCCTTCTATATATTATGAGCCATGCTGTTCATCAGCCGCAGATGAGTGTGTAGGAAAAAGGGTGATATGATAATCCAGTCTGTGTATAGTTCACGTGTGTCAGATAATGGAGAATGTTGTGTTGCCATTTGCCCCTGATCGTGTTGTCCTATCGTAAGGTCCTGGTTAGAGGATGTCTTCAAATTTGAAACTTTGATAGAGAAATCAAGAAAATCCACATTGGGCTTATGGATTGTTGGTAAAAACCGTTCCTGATTCCGTGTTGCAGTATTCGCTGAGAGTCTGCTGAGAGTCGCTTGCGTGTGATCTCAAGTTGAGAAGAAGAAGGAAGATGTAGGTTAGGTTGTATTGAACTCTAGAGTTTCACTCTTCACTGTTTAAAGTCTATTAAGTCTGGAATTCGTACTACATGACGGTAGTGACAGTGACTAGTGACAATCGTCCTTTGCTACTTTTCTCTGTGTCGTTTCAATCGTGTTTTAAAAACAGCAATTAGTCTGTTTTCTAAGCAGAGCTTTTGTAATAGTTGATAGTATATTTCGCATAATTAACAATAAGCGTTGAGCGCAAGTTCAATCCATGTGTTTAGGTTAAAATACTTTTTTATCGTTTCATGATTGTTACTTCGTTTCTTGGTGTCAATCTTCACAACAACAGGTAAATAATGACAATTCAGTAGCATTTCATTTTATTTTCTCCAATTTAAGAATTAGTGTCGGCATCAGCTAATTTGAGAAAGCATAACGTTGTACTAATAAATATAATTAATCACTGAAGATGACCTGTCATTTATTTGTGGCGTGTCAGACTGTGTCTTGCACCAAAGTATATGGGAATTTGTTATGCTGGATATAACCATGTAAATCACTAGTGTTTCCATGTTACCTTGAATTTGTCGTCTTCGTAGCATGATTAATTTTGGATGTTTAAAAGACTAATAATTTTAATTAAACTGAAAAAGTTCATCGTGGCTGAGCGCAATCATCAGTCGTGAAAATGTTTGTTGAAAAATGCAACCTGAAATTGAAAGTGCTAAAATGTTTGTCTAGTAAACTACTTTCATTTCAACTGGTGCTTGAATCATCATCTGTTTTCTTTTGCATTGTGTTTCAGCGGTTACGAAGACTATTTTAGTGCCACTCCAGTGATTTACGATTTTTAATTTCCCGTGGCGACTTGTTTACAGGAAACCAAGGTGTAAAAGGTAAGATTTTCAATCTTTTTAAATTCCGGTGTTAGTTATGAATATTGGTATTATGATCATACTACTAGTTAGTCGCATTAGCTAACTTATCTTAATAGTCGAATCTATCTAGTAACACCACTTTAACGACGGTAGGTGAATACGAACATCAATTCAAGTGTCGTTATAGTGTTTTTTAAATGAGTATATTAGCTGTTCTGCTCATCATCTGTCATGTCGAAAACCTTGCTGACCTGAGACTACGAACGAACACGTCATTTCAATCTTCAATAAATCTTGCATTATATGCCAGTCAGCAGCATCATGTTGAAAATGCTGACAGAGAGACAGCAAATGTTTTTGCATTAGTTGTTAGTGTTAGTATATACGGTTAAAATATAAATTGATGACATGACTGATGTGATTTATGTGATGAATGAGAATGAGAGTGGGTGGATATTAAGCGCCTTGAATAAGTTAAATTAAAATGTATGAGCAAAAACAGATCTCCAAATTTTTTATTTTAGTATCTGCAAAATAGTTTCTGATTTAATTGAATGAATACTACATACTAAATTTTATGTCTCTTCAAACTCCATTGAAAGTTTAAAAGTAGAGTTTAGTATTTTCATATTGGCTTAACTAGTTATGTGGCTATTAAATGCAATTACGCTAGACAGATATAATTTAACAAACTAAATGAAATAATCATCGCATGAAATAGGCTTATAT
>JAQIXW010003407.1:0-13243 GCA_034700685.1 Willowsia buskii | reverse complement strand
TTCCTTCTCGTAGATGGTAACTTATCATAAGCTCATCATTACCAGTTAGCAATGGTGCGATATGCAGTATTGCTACAATCTTTTCCCCGTTTGAAACACAAAAATTGACAGAAACATACAATAAAGCTACATTTATTCTATATCCATGAGCAGTGTCCGTGCTTGCTCATTTGGTAAGCAAGTTAATATTTAATATTTTTATGGTAGCGTTCAATAAAAAATGGGAGTTCCTCTGATTTTAAGAACGTTATACCTATATATATTGAACATTATTAAATATAATATTATGTTTGCGTCACTTGTTCCAATCCTTTCTCCGCGCCATATTGTTTTTATAATCTTTCTTCTACCTTTAATCTGGAATATCAAATTTTGCTGGATTTTTTAGTTTCCTGCTATTTGTTGCTGTCAATCAGTAGTATTTACAAGATTATAAATAATAATCAATGCAAGTTCCGTGACAGTGTAGACATATTAATGATTGTGTTTAACTGGCCATAAAACTATTTAAAGTTGTTTTGTCATATTTTCAATCAGATATTCACATTAGACTTTACTACCTAATTTTGTATCATTTTGCTCATAGCTATAAAGACTTTTAGACAAATATATAAACATTAAAATTGCTGAACTACCCGTGAGTTTTAAGTGTGTATCATTAATGCAGTGTAAACATGACTAATATAAAACCAAGACGACTCATCTCCCACTCATTATTCTACTTTGTAGTTTAGTACGAACAAATTGTGAACGTATTTGCAACATTGCCCTTTTTAGGAATAGTTTCCAAAACCTACTCAGTATCATAGGTTCAAACAAATATCCTATTTGTCTCCTTTCATCTATATAAGTCTTACTTAAATATAAGAGCAGAGACACAAAAGTGTGTTTACTAACCAGAGTTATATGAAATCTCATTAGCTCAAATCTACTAAAAAATTAGCAGACCTAACTGAACTTAACAAGGAAAATCACGCAGTTTACCTCACTACAATGGTTGTGGTATCTGCAAACACATACAAAATTTTTAAAATAATCTTTCCAACTTGGGAACATCTTCCCAGAAGCTACTACACATGGGATGAGAAAGTCAGCCAGTTGAAACTTGGAAAGCAGAATTATGCTTCTATAAGGTAAAAATTGCAATACTTATATAAAGCTGTTTCATAATTTACTGTATGTTCTATACTCATAAATTAAAATATATAGGTTTGCCAATGCATATCATTTGTGCCTCATTCTTGTCAACCTGGTTCACATGTACCTTACAATATGGAATGACGACATTGTTGACGAGGATTGGGCGACTGCAAGTGAGAAACAATTTGGACGGATCGTTCTACAAATAGGAGAAACATTCTTTCACATTTGTGCCTACTTCTTATGCTACATCCTACAAGCTAGAAAAAATGAGTTTATGTATTTGTTCAACGAGCTCATACGGCATAGCGAGTTTATGTCAGGTAATAATTATAACATACTATTAAAACAAGCGTAATAACAGATGAGTAAAATCATCCCATATCGGAAAGAGGTCGAAATTGACTTCTAAATTTTGAAAATTTGTTGAGACAGGCTGATAGAGCATAAAAAACTGTAAAATCCCAAATTTATTTTATTAAAATACTGTCACCACTTTGTGTGAAAGAGATCCAATGTCAAAAACGCGTTCCGTGGGGATCGAGCTAGTCCACAGATTTTGACGCACTGATTTGAACGTATGCGCATTAATTGTGCAATTAAATTTTCTAGATGGGTCTTTTCTTGGTTTTAATTTTATAACTTTTGAAATAAGTCAAATTTCAAGTATTTTAATAAAATAAATTTGGGATTTTACACAGTTTTTTATACTCTATCAGCCTGTCGCAACAAATTTTAAAAATTTAGAAGTCAATTTCGACCTCTTTCCTATATGGGATGATTTTACTCAGCTTACGCTTAAATCAACATTAACATCTTTATGCGTTTTAAACATTGCAGAATCAAAAAAATCTGGGGGGCTTATTATCAGCAAGTTTCATCTAAAATTAATATATCATTTGAATATTCACATGATTCTTGCTGCAGCATTTTCAGTCATCGCTCCATTGATTTTTCTACCTGCCCTTACTACAAAATTTGAGCCACATCATCAATTAGTTCATGACATGAGATTTGAGATTGACGTCAGTTTCACGTTTCAATCACTGCCATTTATTGCAGTGACTCTATATTTCATATACAGCATGTCCACAACCATAGCACTGCTTACTATGATAGTTACAGTTTACTTGACTATTTCAAATATTAGCATAAATGCGATTACTCCTAATCAGTGTAAATTTTCTTTTATCGAAAGGGCTCGTTGCAAGTTAAGAACTGTCGGTTTCAAAGAGTTGACTGATACCAAACTGATTCAATATTACAGGGTGCAACAAGTTTTTAATAAGCTCTTCAATGACATTTTTGCATCAATTCTTGTTTCGTTTCATCACGTTGCATTACTTGCTTTCATTGTGGCTGCTTTAGTCGCTATGATCAGATTTAACAGTGTTATAAATAGCCTCGGATTTGAGGCATACGTAGTTATGTTTTTTTTCATGATTACAACTTTGTCGATGTTGTATGTACAGTCAAATGAAGGAGGAAGCCTTATATTGGTATCAAATGTGTTTGAAGCATCTATCAAAAGGAGTGTTCCCCGTCGATTTATGGTTCGTAAATTTGCAAATTCATGTACACAATTTTTTATTGAGGTGTCATATCCGTTTTATAAAATACGTAAGGAGACGTTTTTTCTATTTTGTGAGCAAGTATTAAGTTACACGGTTACTTTGCTCCTTTGGTAAAAGTAAAAATAGTAGAAACATGTAAAACAAAGTAAATACAATTTAGTTTAGCATATATATTAAAAGTTGATGTATATTAAGTTATGCATGAATATTAGACAATAATATGATACTATTACTGATTGTGTAACCACAGCTCATTTCAGCTCTCCGAAATTAGTAATTTGCCTTTTCCTGAAAAGAAACTACATATTGGAGCTTGGTTTACCGCATCACATTTTTAAAAGTGGTGCTATAGCTATTTTTATGTATATGCGACATAATACGTTAGCTGTTACTTTTGCAAAGAAAATCCTTCGTATTGCAACATTATTTCAATTTATGCATGCATATATTTAATTCAAACCTATTTTATTCACTAGGACAAATTATCTTTCATTAAGGCATAAATTCACTCAGAAAGCTCAAATTCCCTTTAGCGTATGTGAGGTTGTAAACTAAACTTTTTAGTTCAATAATATAAAAAGATACATATAAAAATAAATAAGCTTTCTAAAGAGTCATTTTATTGACAACGCGGGATTCTTCTTAATAAATATAAGTTGTCAAACTAAATAATTATTTCATATCACGTTGGATGCCATGCATTTCTTGTAGCGGTACTAGTAGCTACGATAAGATTCAACAATGTTATAAAAAGTTTCGGATTTGAGGCATACGTCGTTATGATTTTTTTATGATCCCTACTTTGTTGATGCTGTATGTACAGTCAAACGAAGGTGGAAGTCTTTTAATGGTATCAAATATGTTTGAGGCATCAATCAAAAGGTATGTTCCCCGTCGATTTATGGTTCGAAAATTTGCAAATGGCTGTAGACCATTTTATATTGAGGTGTCGTACCCTTTGTATAAAATACGTAAGGAAACGTTTTTTCTATTTTGTGAGCAAGTTTTAAGCTATACGGTTACTTTGCTTCTTTGGTGAAAACGAAAATTACAGAGCTTCAGCTATACACAAAGGAAAGGTAAAACAAATTAGTTTTTTTTATAAATATAAAAAGCTTATACATATTAAATTAAGTATGAATTCGTCATCACAATAATACGATGCAATTATAGTATACGTAATCACAGCTCTCCTAAATTAGTTATTTGCCTTTTCGTGAAGAGGATATATAACTAATAATTATGTTTATTTATGTACTTCACAATACGGAAGCTGTTACTTTATTATTATTTGCATTGCAAAACTATTCCACAAAATAAAGCCAAAATTCATGTATATTTACTAGTTTTAAACTTATTTTTCTCACTACTACAAATTACCTTGAGTAAATTTGGAATATATACTACAACGTTGTTAAGATGAAATATGCTGTCTTCTTATATCTGTTTTAAGTTTGTGTAAGTCGGTTTGTTGACTGCATGGGATGCTTATTCGTCAAACTATTATTATTTCTGGTTATGTAATTAATTTTTTGTAGTTTAAATTTATGAGATTACTTATACAATTTTAAGAAGTAATTAACTTATAAATTAAATTTACAACGAACTCACTGTTTACTGCAAATTGAGTCTAAAAATAATAAAAAAGGCTGTTGCAATTTTCTTTTTAAATGTTAAATTATTTTTGAGACACGGAAACTAAATGTATTATAGCCGCACCTTTTTTGTCCGAATGTTTCGTCATAACTTTACTTATGCTTTTATTTAGAGCCTCAAGCACTTACTGCGAATAATTTTAAAATATTATAATATAAATTGCCGCATTACATATTGAAACTGCGTAAAATCATTATAGTAATTCAAGGAACAATTAAAGTGACGACAATGGTTGTGGTATCTGCAAATACATATACACTTTTTAGAATAATCCTCCCAATTTGGAAACATCTTCCCAGAAGCTACTACACATGGGATGAGAAAGTCAACCAGTTAAAACTTGGAAAGCAGAATTATGCTTCTATAAGGTAAAAATAGCAATACTTGCATAAAAACTCATAATTTACTGTATGTTCTACACTCATAAATTTAAATTTATAGGCTTGCCGATGCATTTCATTTACTAATCATTCTTACCAGCCTGGTTTACATGTACGTTACAGTACGGATTGACGACATTGTCGACGAGGACTGGGAAACTGCAAGTGAGATACAGTTTGGACAGATAGTTCTACAAATAGGAGACATATTCTTCCAAATTTTTGTTTACTTTCTTTGCTACATCCTGCCAGCCAGAAAAAATGAGTTTATGTACTTGTTCAACGAGCTCATACGGCATAGCGAGTTTATGTCAGGTAATAATTATAACATACTTTTACAACAAGCGTAATAACAGATTATGATTAAATCAACATTAACAGCTTCATACATTTTATACATTACAGAAACAAAAAAATCTGGAGGGCTAATTCTCAGCAAGTTGCATCTAAAATTAATACATCATTTGAATATGCACATGATTCTGGCAGCAGCATTGTCGGTCATCGTCCCATTGATTTTTCTATATGGCATTTTTACAAAATTTGAGCCACATCATCAATTAGTCCTTGACATGTTTGAGATTGACGTCAGTTTCACGTTTGAATCACTGCCGTTTATTGCGATGACTCTATATTTCATATACAGCATGTCTACAACCTTAGCACTGCTTATTATGATAGTTACAATTTACTCGACTACTTCAAATATTAGCATATATGCGATTACTCCTAATCAGTGTAAATTTTCTCTGATCGAAAGGGCTCGTTGCAATTTGGAAACTGTCGGTTTCAAAGAGTTGACCGACAGTGAGCTTATTCAATATTACAGAGCGCAACAAGTTTTTAATAAGCTCTTCAATGACATTTTTGCATCAATTTTTGTCTCGTTTCATCACGTTGGATTACTTGCTTTTCTTGTAGCCGTACTAGTAGCTATGATCAGATGCAACAGTGTTATAAGCAGCCTCGGATTTGAGTTATACGTAGTTATGATTTTTTTATTGATTACTTCTTTGTTGATGTTGTATGTGCAGTCAAATGAAGGAGGAAGTCTTGTAATGGTATCAAATGTGTTCCAAGCATCTATCAAAATGTATATTCCCCGTAGATTTATGATTCATAAATTTGCAAATTCATGTCCACAGATTTTCATTGAGGTGTCATATCCGTTTTATAAAATACGTAAGGAAACGTTTTTTCTATTTTGCAATCAAGTTTTAAGTTATACGGTTACTTTGCTTCTTTGGTAAAAATAACGTATTACTCAACTTCTGAAGTTAAAACAGATTGGTTTATTACAAATATAAAAAGCTTATTCATATTAAATTAAATATGACTATTGGACAATTATAAGATATTATTACATTTATTGTAACCACGGTTCATTCCAGCTTTCTTAAACAAGTCGCTTGCCTTTTCGTGTAAAGGAACCGTATGTCTAAGCTGTATGCATATACCGTCTATCGATTTAAAAATCCGTACTATTAGTAAGTTTATTTTTATGCTACACAATACGTAAGCTGTTAAAATTAAATTTTTAAGTAAAAAGTACAATATAAAACTAAATATGTCTTCGAAAGAATCATTTTATTGACTGCGTGGTATTATTCTTCTTAAATATAACATATGAAATTATATTTAATTATAGTTATGTGAGAGTTTAATTTGTGTGATTTAAATTTATGAACTTGTACAATTTAAAGAAGTTATTAACTTATAAATTACCTTTACCGTATGCTCTGTGCTTGCTTCAAATTGAGCATAAGAATAATAATAAAGGTATTGAAATTTTATTTTTAAAATGCTAAATTGTTGTAGAAACACGTCAAGGAGCTTCAACCACTAAAAAAACTAAAGAATCTATTCCAAGTTTTCAGCTAAATGTCTGCGACTAATATTTGGTAATTTTCACTAAAATATTAAATAAATGCTTTATAGCCACACCTTATTTGTCCGAATATTTCACTCAAACTGCGTTTCATTTGGATCAACTACCTGAGAGGAAATTATAGCATAATATAATCCAAAATGGTTGTAGTGTCTGAAAGAACATATGCACTCTTAAGGACAACTTTCCGAATTTGGAAATATCTTCCCAATTGCTATTACAAATGGGATGAGGAATACAACCAACTGATTTTAAGAAACCCAAGCATAACTTTCGTAAGGTAAAAACTGGAACGTTAGTTTGAAACATGAATTAGCCAAAACTAATGTTTGTATAATATATACTTACTCAATTTTTTAGAATTGCCAATACACTTTATTTGCAATTTATCTTGATTCATATGGCTCATATCTACCTTACAATATGGAATCAGGATATTGACGAAGATGGTGGGGCTATTGCAGGTGAACAAAATTTTGGACGGATTATTTTACAAATGGGTGAAATACTTACCTGGATTTGTGTTTTATTTCTTCGCCACATTCTACAATCAAATCTAGAAGCTTTCAAGCATTTGTTTAACCAACTTTTATGGTATGATGGTGTTATGTCAGGTAACACAATATAATTACAACATTATAAAAAAGTTTTGAATATATCACGTAAATAAAATGACTTAAATTTTGTGAATTTTTATATCGCAGATATTGCAAAATCAGGAAAGTTGGTTCTCCGCAAATTCGATCTGCAACTAATCAAATTTTCAAACCTGCAATTATTTATGGTAGTAGGAATTTCAGTAGTTGCCCCAATATTGATTGTGGCAGCATTTGTTACAGATTTTGAGCCCACTCACCAAGTAGTCTTTGACATGTTTGAGATCGACGTTGGTCTTACATTTCAGTCAATGCCATTTATTTTAATTTCGCTTTACCTTACATACAGCATTTCCACGTCAGTTGCATTGCTTGTAATGTTGCAAATAATTTATTTAACAATCGCAAGCGTTTACACGAATGTCCTTATTCCTACTAAATTCAAACCTTTAGAGGAAAGAGGTCGTTGCAATTTGAGGACGGGTGGGTTCAAAGAGTTAACGGATACAGAATTTATTCAGTATTATAAAGTGCAACAGATTTTCAATAAGAAAGTGAATGAAATTTTTTCATCAGTTTTTGTTTCGTTTCATCACGTTGGCTGCCTAGCTATGATAGTAGTAACTTTAGTGGTTTTAATTAGATTTAACAATGACGTCAGTAGTATGGGCACAGAAGCATACGTACTTTTAATTTTCCTGTTAATGACCGTTTTGTCTATGTTGTACGGACAATCCAACAGTGGGGGTATTCTTGTAAAGTTATCAGATGAATTTAAAGCTAGTACTAAAAGGTATGTTCCAAGAGGATTTATGGTCTATAAATTTTCAAATTCTTGTACAACATTTTTCATTGATGCGTGTTACCCATTTTACAAGATACGTAAAGAGACTTTCTTTCTATTTTGCGAGCAAGCGCTTAGTTTCACAGTTACTTTGCTTCTTTGGTGAGGAATGAAATACGTAAACTTTGATAAAACATTAACTATTATTTAAAATATAAATTAAAAGACTGAATATTTTAACAGATCTTATAATGTGTTTTAAAAATTTTAATAGACGTTAATTGCTAGTCTTACGTTCAATTTTAAAAGTAAACTAATTAAATATGCATCAAAACTCGTTTAGTCGCATTATTGCTTTAGAATAAGTCCATGTTCGATTGCAGAGCTTATGAAAGTACTAAAATTTATGGTTATGATAAAATGTGTTTTATTTAAAAAAATTATTCTGACTTTTCTAGTTGAAATGTAATTGGTAATATAAACATAGACTCCTGTTTTCATTAACTCATTTTTCAGCAAGTGGCAAGATAACCTGAAGAATTGTATGGATAGAACCATTAAAACTGAAACAATTAACTTGATTTTTATCGTTATGTTCACACACAGTCAATTCACAAAAAATATACTGTAAATACTTCCGTCTAAAGTCTAATATAATATTTTACTTGTTGAAAAAAATTTCGTTCAAAATTTCAGAGCATCTGATGTAAAGCTTCACAATTTCAAATAACAACGTACTCCGAGCATTTAAGCTTTGTCAAATCATTTAATATTTCGTAAGCTTGAGGTCTCCTTGCAGCATTTAATTCCCAGCATGACCACAATATCCTGTAACTGAACGACAAAAATGCATACAATAAAACATATATAAACTAATATCCAGTACTTATACAACTTTTTCTTACAGAATTTCATCTGACAACTTAGGTTTTGGTAAGCGTTGTCCATCTACCAACTTGTCGCAAAATGTCCCGTCCCATTCTATTTCCGCGTATGGAACCTTCCCAAGTGTATACACTTCCCAGAACGTGACGCCCATCGACCAGATATCCGACTTGAAGCTAAATTCTCTCCTAATGAGAGATTCCGGTGCCATCCATCGCCATGGAAGCGGTTCGTCGCCTTTCTTTACGTATATGTCATGTAGATCTAATATCCGAGACAACCCAAAGTCACTAATTTTACACACTTTGTTTCCACTCAATAAAACATTTCTCGCTGCCAAATCCCCATGTATAACTTTGTTCTCCTCAAGATAGCACATACCATTTGTTATTTCTGTGCAGAACTGTAGCAATTCATAATTCGATAACTTGCACATCTTTAACGATGAAACTTGTAGATATCCTAGCAAAGACCCGTTTTCGCAGAATTCTGTCACCATGAAAACTCTTCCCTCAACAGAAGCACCCATCATACGAAGAATGTTTTGATGTTGGCCAAGTTGACTCATTGCTTTCATTTCGGCAATGATACATCGAATGGAATACTGGTCGAAATCATTTATTCCAGATGTGGCAGTCTTTACTGCCACAATAGACTCAAATTCTGGCATAAAACATTTATACACAATACCAAAGTTTCCCTTGCCCACCTCTTCACTAAAATCTGGAGAAAATGACGTCGCCGGCAGAAGTTTCGTACGCTCACTTAAAGTTTTCAAATCATGTGCCTCTAAAAAATTATGTTTCTCCTTATTTCGTTTCAATCGCCTATTGATAAGCCATATCACTAATAACGCTATCATTGCCAGAAATGTAGCTATTAACACGAAACCCATTGGCATAAAGGCATCGCTTTTTGATTCAGATTTTGAAATAAGAGTTTGCAGCTTTTTCAGTGTTGCTGCAAATAGAAGAATAAACTATATGGATATAAAATAAAATAACTTTTAAATATTATTTTACTAAAATTTATCAATATATTACTAATTCTTTTGTCCTCAAATTGAATATCAGTAGTGGCGTTGCTAAATGGCAGTAGTCTCCACAAAGCAGAATTGCTTGATTCCTTGCTTGAAGTACCGTTTATGGGATCAAAAGCGTTGTGTACAATAACCTTGAAATTAATTTTCAGTAAGTTTAAAAAGTCATATCACTCTTTGGTTTTTTAAATATTTGAGTTATAACCTGTGTTTTTGAGTTTGCTGCCCATTCATTTATCCTATTCCAAAATAAAAAGGCCGAAGGGAAGTCCTCATTAGCAGTATTTGGTGGACTATAATATGCTGTTTCAAAACCTACTTTGAAACCTGTCGTGACCCTATTAAGTTGACGCTTGCAACGTTCAAATGTTCCTAAAACTTGCAAAGTAACTCGGTCTAGACCATACCGATGACCCATTTTTCTTTCTCCTGGGAAGTATCTGAAGAAGATGCAGTTGAAAGCTTCCTTAAATGATTTCGAGTTTGTAGCCTCCAAATAATGGCTCAGATTACTACAAATATCAATATTTACATGCAAACAAATTTCTACATTTGCTAAATAAGTATTCTCCTTGATATGTTCTTGTATCCAATTTCCTGACAAGTAGAATTCATCCAAGTTTTCTGCAAACAAAAGTATTTGGTCAACACTCCCAAACTTATTAGCTCTTGCCATGTTTCCAATCAATATTTCAATTTCTTCCTTATATTTTATATCCACAGATACCGAAATCTTTAAAAAGGACATTGGAAATTGTAAATTGTGTTGAGCAACTACCTCTAATAAGTTTTCAACATTAGTTTTTGTTGTGGGTAAAACAAGTTGAGATAAAACCAATATTCTGGAAAACTTTGAAGCCAACTTTTCCACAAATATTGTTAAAATTTGATGAATTGACATATTCAGAAATTTCAAGTAAAACAGTGTTTCATCTAAATTATATAGGGCAAGTATATTTTCCTTGTCAAATTCTATATCCCTGACCATTTGTGAGACAAACCATTGTGAAGACTTTAGCATTTCTCTTTCTGCAAGAAGCATTTTATCTTCAAATAAAAATTTAGACTTTTGCTTGGACAGTAAGTCGTTTTGCATTGTCCACCAGCCCATGCCACAAAGATTATGCGGTTCTGTGTAAAAGTTGTCGAATGCTTCTCGTAACAACACTGCAAGATTCTTTGAATGCCCTATCTCAGTCAAATTTCTCCAGAAATAAACTTGTTTCATATAATCAATTTCCCCATCTTCTGTTGTATCGGGCCAGCTTCCAACTATTCCCAAAGAAAAGTTTTTGTTTACTGCTTTGCTTATAAAATTTAAAATGAAGCTTGCCACTCTCAGTTTCTTTTTCACAAATATGTCTACTGAGTGCGTCAGCGCTGCTGGCGATCTACTAATTTCGATGTAAATAGAATCAATAAAAACAATAGAGTCTCTAATATAATTTGACAGCTTTGTTAACGGCGAGTCATCGAGTAGTTTCTCCATTGACAATAAAAGCCCTAGTTTCATTCCATGAGACTTGGCCAAGTTTCCGTATAGGGCGAGCTTCTGTTTAAAATCGTTTGAGTCTCCTAAGAAATTGTGAATTATTAATTCTTTTATGGTATTTTGTGAAATTTGGTTAGCCTGCGTTGTGATACGGTGAATCAGTTCAATGTTTTCTAGCAATTCCATATCTTGATACAAGATTATATTTAAGGAGCGAGTAGTAAGAGCTGTTGTGTTGTTTGTATTCCATGTAGCCACTGTAATTGAAGTTTTGTAGATACTTTGTGCACCTTTAAAATATTAATAAACATATTCTAGTTTTAAAGTTCTAAATTACTTAGTTTACAATATTTTAAATATATGGAAATATCACATTACTTTGCTGAGAATATTCCACCGGTATTACAATTGTCTTGAATTCTGTCGAGACTTTGGCAATGGGTTCAAATAAGTTTGAAAAATAATAAGAATTCAGCGTATCTTCTGTTGTTTCAAAAGGAGACATAAACACACCAACGAAATCTTTTCTGCAGAACACACAACATTGGCCCTGAAATATTTAAAAATTTGTTGTTAATAAAACTATTAAAATACTCGTGCTTTATGCGTTAATAAATTTGATTACAGAAATCCAAAGTTGAATCGTGACAAAGATTGAATAAATGAATGTATGCTGGAAATTGTCTCTAGTTTGAAATTTCCTCATGACTACACGTGTGCTTGGGATCCAACTAAAATCATGAATAGTAATTTTTACCATTAAAATTGTTCAAAAGGAAATAAATTGCATAGAAGTTATTGCATATTTAAAAAATAACTTTCTAAACCTTTAAAAATGTTATACTACCTCGCTAAGTGCGGATTGATGACTGATTTTCCGCAAAATTTGTTTTTTATTTGTTTCACCTATGTTAAATACATTCAGTTAAGACAGCATTGTATAAGGAAAACCACAATGTTTTCTGATTATACGAATATCATTATTAAAAGGTTGTTTGCCAAATTCATTCAACACCGCAAGCAAAACCGCAAAGCTAACATTTTTCTGAATACTTATATTAATGAAAATTATAAGCAGGAAGAATGATGCAATATTTTGTTCAATGCAGATTAATTAGGTATATGGGTATTTACTAGCGATTGGATGTGAAAATTACTAATTTAATCACTTATACTTTATATTGTTAGGATTGTGTTCGAGATTGCAGCATCCGCTGTAGTGAGGTTTTGAATTCTGCCTCAGTAATAATATAAACAGAGAATCTCTTGCTTTAAGTTACAGTGCCAGTGTAAAAAGTTACACAAGATGATAATATTTATGCAATTAAAAAGTATATGTGATAGGTTCACTTTAAAGAATAACGTGAGGTGACAGTAGTGCTCGCCTCTGATATATAGCGCTACATAATAAATATGTAAAAACACCAAGATGCATACTAAGTGGTCAATGTTCGTCACTTTGATTTTACTTGGAAGAGCATGTGTTATAAATGTACTTGATTTCTCAACTTCTTTAATTAAAACCTTAAATTGAGCATAATTATAGAAACTTGCTTTATAATTTGTTTCTTTCTCAATATTTACTTAGGCAATCACTTGTGAGTTCTGTCGTAAGGAAAGGCTAGGTGTACACTTGAATATGAGTAAAATCAAGCCATATAGGAAAGAGGTCGAAATCGACTTTCAAATTTTGCTAATTCAATGTGCTAAGCTTATAGAGCATCAAAAACTGTGTAAAATTCTAGTTTTAAAATATTCCGATACAGTCGCCATTTTCTGTGGCGGAGGGCCAAAACTCAAAAACGCTTT
>JAQIXW010003406.1:0-13243 GCA_034700685.1 Willowsia buskii | reverse complement strand
ATGGAACATCTCTTGACTCCCATCACCACTTTACCCAGAAGCGGAGAATAAAACTTTTTAATTCGCTTTCTTTGGAGTAAGTTGCTAGTTCAACTTTTACTTTTTTCCAGCCTTGTCGTGTTGTTGATGTTGCCGTTTGCGTTTGTATAATTCCTATCCAAATGTTAATACACTCTCTCATTGTCAGTACTGCTACACTATTTCCGTTATACAACCATAAACGATCTACAAGAGAATTTAAAAAAAGGAAAACATGCTGTCAGTAGTAGTCCTCCAGTGAATATTGTGTTTTCTGTATCATTCTTTTCTCTGTATATACAGAGACGAAAATAAACTTTATACGGACGAGTTTGCTCTTTCGTGTGCTCATCTTCTTCTTTTGGCTTCACTTTACGCTTTCCAATAACACTTTTGAAAGACATATAAAGTTTGTAACCTCCATGTAATTTTCCTTGTGGTTCCCAACCAGGGAAAGTCGGAAGTTCATAAGTGGTGGAGCACACCAACCAGCAGTTTGATGAGAATGTGGTTGATTGCTTAATCTTCTCGAAAGAAGTGAAAAAAAGAATAGACACGAGAGAGAAACTCTTTTTGAAAGAAGAAAATCTTTTGTAAGTTCTCTGATATTGCTTCATATTATGTGTGATAATGCTGCTTTCTCCCTCCTCCGTGCATTTGAATCCTAGCAGATAATATGAAGTAATTTTCATCTGTGCAACATATTCTTTGCCTTTATATTATGATGACAAAAGTTTTGTCACAGGTCTCTCCAGGTACATCCAATTGTAATGCTGCTGGTGGGAGTAATTTTTTTCCATAAGAAAATAAAGAAAAGAAATGATTGTCGTGTTCACTCTTTTTTTATACCTGTGCTCCTCATTCAGCAAACATTTTTTGCCCAGAAAATTCATAAGACCTCGAACGATAAGATTTTTTTTCACGTATGAGCAATATTGTTGGTAGGGACATGTTTGTATTATGTAACGTCTTCATTCATACAACATTCTGTTCGACAAGGGGAAACTCAATTTCCTTATGTGCCTGCATGAGTGGTAGTTTTCGTGCCAAAGAGTACGGCTCCTTAATTTATTTTCCTTTTGCTTTTACGAGCTTTTTCCACTCGTTTTTATTGAAGTTTTTTTCCCTTTATTCCTCCAATCAGAAATAAAGGTGGTACGTGAAGATCTTTTTCCACTTCTCTTTATGCCAGAGAGTTTCCTTCAAATGTGCTCTTTTGTCATCAAACGTATCAAAAGTATATATTGTAGAGGTGCTCGTACAACATTGTACATACAGAATAACGACGACAAATCTGAAAAAATATTCAATACTACATTGCATGTCACATTTATAACAATGGGTTTTTGTGAGCAGTACATGCTTGGTAGTGTCCTCTGAAATTGAACTCAATTCTTGAACGCTCCATATCCTTCTCCTTATCAAAAAATTTTCGTTTCCGTGAGTGAGTGAGGTCGTCGTATTGAATCAACTAACCGAAAAAATGTCATTCTTACACAAGCATTTCCAATTCACCTGGCTATCAAACCTTTCATACCTCATTTCCCACGTTCCAAATGTCATTCCCGTCAGAATACTGATATGTTGGGTAAAATAGGTATATATTCGCTTTGCTATCAAAAAAAGTATCCTTGTTCCAATATAAATTCCCTCTTATCGTTCATCGTTTCTTCGTCTAAAGAGGCTTCAATATTGAAGCATTAGGAAGCAAGCTAGGTAGTAGTTCTGTTTTTTCTACTTTCTTCTTTGCTATTTTTTCCTTCCCGTACCTGTTCTTGAAAGGTGGAATGGGCATACATAAGATTTGGCCTGTCAAAGTCAGCAAGCTGAAAACTGAATGATACGTTTGCTTTCTTGCTAAACTTTCTTTATATTACGTTCACGACTTAGAAAAAACAGAATCCCTATATGTATACCCTATACAGAATCTAATAGTCTGTATATTGTACAGTCTATCACAAGATTATGTTGTGCTGGTATCGGTAAATCTTAGGCTATGTAGGTTACAAGACACATCAACACCAGCAAACGATATGGAAAAAGGGAAAAATACTTTCCCAAGAATTACGAAAATGGTGCGAAAAGGAATTCTGCAATTTTTCAGCATGGGAAAATGCCAAATTACGCCTAATCTTTCTGTCAGAATAGATATGGCTACCTATCTATCTACGTGTAAAAAAGGCTCTACAACGCGCAATAACCCTTTTCCATTTTCGGGTCAATATTTCATTACTTGATGTTTGCAACGTATGCACAGACAAATAGTAAAATTCTCTTATCATCCATCTATTGGCAGTAGGTCAATTCCTGGCGTCTACAATGGATAATTTGACATGTAAAAAAGCAGGAGAAGGATGATGATCTGCATGATCCCTTATTCCCAACAAACGTATCCTTCATACTGCCTTAAAAATGTCATAAAGTTTTATTCATTTTTTGGGTAAAATAGCGTACTCTTTGCTCTTTGCTCCTGCTTGCTGTACAGTTCTTTATGACAATGCGTTGCAATTTTAAGAAGTAGACATGGCAGAAAATTCCACAGAAAAATTGTTGCCGCATATCCTGAAGTAATGGAGTACTCCGAATCGCTCGGTATGAGTGAAGTACATTATTTGATAATGTCTAGAAGTCAGCACTTATTTGCTTCAATCTGGTATTTTTGGTGTTCCATCCTAGCAAGTAACAAAACCATATATGTATGCGCATCTTATATACCAACATTTCTACATTAGGGTACATAGAGCAATGAAAGTCAATGTGAAAATGCGTGATATTTCAATTTCCGGTTTGGGCACAAAACCGGTGGCGCTGTGAAAATGGGAAGCAAGGGAGAGATAAAGATGCTGCTCAGGGAAAATATAAACTTGCAGCAGAAGATATTACAAGTTTGGAAGAAAAAACGTAACAGCCAACCACGTGCACGCATCCCATAATAGTATCCAACAAAATGTATATGTTACTTGTCGACAAGCTAAGGTGGATTCTGACTTTTGCTGCAAGATTTTCGTACTTTTATTCTTACTGCAAGGCACAGGCTCGTGCTCCTATAAATTTATACACTTTCTCGAAGATGGCAAAACAATATGTTACTACTTCTAAAAATACCATGAAGTACTGCACATACACAAGAGTACAAGGTAGTGTGTGTGCGTGTTCAACAATGAAGATCTCGGATGAAAATATTCACTGGTAAAGGCTCTACATCATTTTCAGTTCATAGAGTCGCAGTCATAACGATGCGTTTTATTACTTTCCTGTCACCAAAACGAGAGAAATAAAACTGCTCTCACTCGCAATGCTGGAAAAAATGTATGTTGCATTACCCAAAACCGTACATAACGAAATTACGATTGTTACATTTTTATATCGGTTGATGCGTGTATTTTCCAAATTTGGCACAGAAATGCTGGTTTTGTGTTATCTAAATTTTAGGTATCTGTATACCCAACTTTAATTTAGAAAAGCTCAAAAGAAAATTTCTTTTAGCTTCAAATATTTAGGCTTCAGTTGCCGCTCGTTCGTTTTTCATGCTCTTTCAAATATCATCATCATCATATCACATCAAAAGCAGGCAAAAGTTCCTGAAAGCAATTATGAAGGAAGTCATATTCCTGAGGAAATACTCTGGATAACGAGAGCGATAAGCTGAGTAACATTATTTTTTTACTGTTTGCTCACTCTCTAGAGAAGTGGTCAGTAAAAGGAAACATTGCTTTACATTATAGATGTTGGCCTTTAAAACAAAATGTTTTATTTAGGGAATAGGAATCTTCATACTCTCTGGACCTCATTATCATTTAATACGAAACATTAGTGGATGAAATAGCGAGGGACTCTGGGAAGATGAGTTAAAAGTATTACAAAAACGGAGGAACGGTTTACGTACCTATATAAGCCCTAGCACAAAAAGTTTCAAGTCAACTTCCTTCACAATAGTACCAAGTATTGTCAGGACGTTTGATTCCCATAATATTTTCTAGTCCATATTTACAACCATGCATTAAAGGTACTTTTACCGTAGGGCTTGGTCTTCAAAAAAGAACTAAATGGGAAATGGCTATGCTGTGTAAATTCGATTCAACTTCATAAAAACATTACTACTGGGGCATAAAAAGACATTTCAGCTTGGGTGAAATTGGTGGAATTTATGGCTCTAAACGTATTTTATATATAATTTTAACAACTTTCAAAAGCGAGCCTCTGTTTATCTTTCCTGGACTACACTTGAAGGGAACAAAAGTACTTTTTTAGAATACGTTCTGTGTACATATTCTAAGGTTTTAGCGTTATTGCTGAATTTTTATATGCCTACATATTTCTGCGAAATATTTCATGATAGCCGTTAGCTGCAGAATTTACGTCAATGCTAAGGGCAATTCTAGAACAAGAGCAGTTTTTTGGGTAGGGATATTTTTCATACAAAACATTAAATTGTAAGAGCTGCCATAATAATATGCTTTTCTAGTCCCTGGAGAGAAAAGGCTTCAAAAATGCTGTAAAACTTAAGAATAAAACGATTTGTTCCTACTTTAATCCAATACTATCGATTTATGAGTGACTGAACATCGGGGTAATAAAAAGGCTCTTGCATGTGTCTTGAACAAATTTCGGTGAAAGTTATTTCACAGAAAACTGCTCTATCACAGTTTAACAAAAGTTAAATCATACTGATTCAATGCTTGAATTCAAAAAAAATATTTGATAAGTTATTTTCCCTTTGAAACTTTGGTTAAAGAAACTATTAAAAATTGCGTTTAGTTTGTAGTAACATTTATACCTCTTTACGCATTTTTTCTCATTTTCACTATTCCTACCTTTTTGCAGGAACTGCGCTTTGACCATCTTCTCCGAGAGGATCAAGGGGCAATCGTAGATTCCACTGGAGAGTACCGAATCGTTTTTGATGTGGCTGGTCCTCGGTCAGGATCCCAGTATGGAAATTTCCAACAAGCTGCTGCTGCCCCAGCTGTGATAGAAAAAGATGCAATTAACCCTGGAACTAATAATGCCCAAACTGACGATTTTTCAATCGACGATGAAAACTTTGACGGGTTAGCCCCACCCGTAGACGTGACTCTAGTAACTCTCGGGAATTACCAGGATTCCATACAATCCCTCATTCCACTTGTTACGAGATGGAACGGTCCCATGTCTGTAGCAATATTTGCGTCAAATGTAATGGAAATGCAGCTGGTGCTAGAATTTATTTCCCAGGCGAGACTCTGCCATGGACCTACAAAGCAATACGTTTCATTTCACCTCGTGTTTCCTCTCGTGGAAACGCACTCCCGTCGAGGTGCGAACAATCACCACAATAGCAGCCGCTTCGAAAAGTGGAAAAGCAAACAGGATGCAAATTTGCAACAACAGCAGAAAAAAAGACTGAACCAAAACAGTAGTATTAACACTAACAGTATCAGTAACAGTAAACTGCCAATGGAGATGGTGATTGGAAAGTCGTGCCAATCTTTCAGAGATCAAATCAACAAGTATTATCAGAGTGGGAGTGGTGGTGAAAGTAGTAGAAAGGAACATCATAGGAAATTTAGCTCAATAAATGATAAAAACACCGTTCCAACCAATTTGTTAAGGAATGTAGCGAGACGCAGAGTCGTCACTGAATACTCGTTTGTTATCAACATTAATATGATTCCATCACGAGATTTGAGAACAAGCTTCCAGCAGTTTGCTAGAGACAGGATAGCCGCTGGCTCTAGTGATGAAAAGAAGACTGTGTTTGTCGTGCCTGCATTCGAGATAAAAGCTGAAGAACAAGTTCCTCTTGTGAAATCACAACTCCTGAATCTTGTCGATAAGCACAAGGCACGTCCCTTTGAGTTTGATTTGTGTTGGAAGTGTCAGGTAAAATATCATGAAGTTTCTAATGCCTAAATATTACTACTTACGCATGTATATGTTCGCATAAATACACATGTTCAAAATGTTCTTCTGCTGGTCATGAAAATAGTTGGAGTGAATGATGACCGTCATCACTCACTGACCAGCAGAGATAGAGAATGTTTGAACATGTGTATGTGTCATCGTCGTGTTGACATAAAAATGGAAAGCTGTGCTCTGTGTACCCAAAGTCTTTTCTTCTCCAAACACTCCAAAAAAAGTGGCATAATATATTATTCATAATGCTGATGTTTCTCCTCTCTTCAACTTTTTCCTTCAGATGTACACGGACTACGAGACATGGCAGAGGGACCGGAACTTGAAGAGTAGCAAACTTGGAACTCTTTTTGAGGTTTTATGGAAGGATCCTTGGGAGCCCTTTTTCATCTCTGACAATGGGGTACCCCAATTTGACGAACGTTTTCGCTACAACAGTGTCACTCGCACGAGTCAACTTTGCGAATTACATGTGGCAGGCTATAAATTTGCAGTGCTGAACAGCGCCTTCCTCGTCCATCGGGGCTATGCTGTCGCTCCGAAAAATCAAGAGGAAAAAAGTCGAGATGTTGACACAAGTAGAGCTCATTTCCGTCAGTTCAAAATTGAACTGAAAGATAAATATCCACACTCTACCCGTCGATGTTATTAGAGCACTCGGTGGGGGTGGGGGAAAAGGAGAATTAAAGTATCAAGTGCCAAACTTATATAACGTGCAATAAAAAAGAGTTGGCTGTTTCTGAAGATGAGTGGTATGTTATGTTAAATATAATGTTTTCCAACTGAATAAAAATGGAAAAAGTTTAATACAAGGGATAATAATTCTACTTTGCTCTTTTCAACAGACGAAAGTATACTGGCTCTGGACATTCCCTTATGTGCACTATCTAGTCATTTTTTTATACTTATGATGGAAATCATGAACGCTAAATTGCTGCTCGTCAAAGGTATGAAAAATCACCGTAAATAATAATTAGATTTATCGTAAGTCATATCGTTCATTTACCAACAAATCTTTTTTTCTTTAGATTCCTGTCCGGATATCACATCCGTTCCATTTCAGGCATTAGGATGGAGCCAATAATCATTTATATTCATTTAGAAATAGAATCCAACAATGGAATGAAATGATTGTCAAATGAGATGATTTATGAAAAATCGTTAAAAACATGATTTATGCTATTACCTTTTTATATATGTCAACAATTATTGTGATACAAAGGATGCATTGCATACACATCATACATGATATTTAATGAAGAGTATTTACCCTATTGTGGATAAGCTATAGTGTAGATGAAAGTGTAAAGTCAAAACCAAAAGTATAAATTATAATTAATAAAATAAAATGTCAAAACATAATATATTCCGCATTTGTAATCAATAGAGAACTGTACTGATTTTTGCTCAAACATAAAAAATACAAATACCGAACCCATTTGTTCTCAAACGGAACTATGGTGAAAGCACGGAGAAAGTTAGACTAGATGGCCCATATCACTTTCACTTCTGCTATTTGTGAGTCTGCGAACTCGTAGAGGGCATAAGAAGACATGTATGTCCGATTAGATCATAGAAAACTCGTGTCTTTGTTGTAGAAAGCTTGGAACGGTACAAAATGCGGGAAAAGTATATACTTCATTGATCGGTTTTGCAACAATGCTTGCTTTCTACCGTTTCAATGTCAATTTGGAAAAGTCGAGGATTAGCTGATTAGCATACGTCCGTCATTCATATTCATATTCATAAGTAAGTTTGCATCATGCATGCCATTTCGTAATGCAAATTCACGTTTTGGGTGAAATTTGAATAATACTGATTTTTATTGGTCCACCAATTCCCATTTGCCGTCGACACATCACAAAACAAACAACACATCAGTCTGTTGGAGCAGCAGCGGTCCAGTCTGGTGTGATTATTGTTTACACATTATTCGGAAGATCAAGCGACATAACATTGTTCAATGTTTTGGATGCCATTCGATTCGTGTTGCATTGATTGGAATTTATTTGTGCAATTAACTTTTAGATCTTGCGCAGTAGTTTTTAAAAAAGAATGATGCATTTGTTTGACCATTGCGTTGTCGTTATTATTAAATATTGGCTTGGCCATTAGTTGTGGAATAGGAGGCAAGAATCATAAAAGTGTTGACAGTCATCAGTGAAGTTAGAAGTTAGTCAACTGCTGTTTCACAGGAGGGATACTTACAAACGTACGCCAAGGGACGCCCGGTCCACCAAAACCTCAAGGATGATTGTTGAGAATTTACCGGCTTTACAACAGTGGTTAACGGAGGTGCTGAAGCCATTGTAAGTTAATAAAGATATATTAAACTTTTACAATAGTCTAATCTGAATTAAATACAGCTTGGTATGATTATTCCTTTGTTTTTTAACCCACAATAAAGATGTGACGCAGATCCAGAGGCGTTAACGAAGTATGTGGTAGCACTGTTGAAGAAAGATGTATCTGAAGATGAGCTTCGTGTAAGCATGACGGAACAGTTGGATATTTTCCTTCAAAGCGGTGAGTTATAAAAGACAACATTATTCACGTTTATCGATTTTTCTCTGAATCATTTATTTTCGATTTTCATATGATCTCTGTAATTTAATATAGGAACGGTGCCATTCGTGACTCGATTGTTTGACACCATTAGGTCAAGGGAATATGAAACTGCTGAAGTAGGAAGTACTGAAGAGTTATTAGCAGGAGTTGAAGCAAACTATATAATTTCTACTACTACTGATGAGGCTCCTAATAAACTTGCCCCCGTAAGCACTGATAGTGTTGAAAGATCTGAAGCAGATAGTGTGGGCATGGAGTCAAAAATCGCTGAAACCGAACATCTGGCAAAAAAAGCTGAAGCTGATACGATGGAGGAGGGTCAAGAATCGCGTGACAATATTGAAGACCAAAGCAGCAGTGATAGTAGTGATGCCTCGGAAGACAATCGAAGTGAAGCGGTCAGTTTTTTTCTTCTTTCAAGACGCATTTTTGTTCAAGTAAAATATGAAATTATTTTGTTGATTTAACCAAACAGAAATCGGTAAGCTTAGATGTGGAAAAACGGCGTCATTGGAGAGATAAGCGCTCCAGGTCCACTTCCAGTGAGTTAAGTCCGCATGGCAAACGAAAATGTGGGTTAAGTCTATCAAAACGGATTGGAAATTCTTCTGGTCGACATAGATGGTCTCCGATCAAGCGGCGCATTCGCAGGGATATTAACAAACGACGGTACGTGTATTTACTCTATGAAATTCTACATTAGGTACACTCAATTCAAAATCTTTGGATGATGCTTAATTAATGATATTCTGCTTACTGTGCAGAAAGTCACGATCTCCCTTACGGTTTCGTGGTGGCCCTCAAATTTCTAAAACATACAACAGAGGAAGTATAAGCGATCGGTCCAGGTCAAGGTCTGGGTCACCGTTTAGGCGCAAGCGAACATCTTCCGGGGACGGTAAATTCAGGCGTAACCCACCCTCTCCCGAGAGTAACAGCCTTTTGGACAATATAACCAACAAATGTTCCGTAAAAAGCGTGGTTGTAAAACCTGCTGCAGATTTAAGGCACGATACGAATGAAGGTTTGTGAGATTTTTCTGACTTTTATTTCGTATTGTATTCATTAAACATAACATAATTCAAATGCTTTTGCTTTTATTCAAATACATAGCAAATTCCAGTTGTCGGAGTCGCTGCATTGATTTTGATGGTAAATTACAGCTTTTTACGATGCATCTATTTCCGCAAGGAATATCCAAATTGATAATTTAATAGCAACGCGATGTAAAATATCTGTATGCTTTTTACTTTCACGATAAAGAGAAAGGCGTTTGTCTACGTGGTGAGCTTTGCCCATACGATCATGGATCAGATCCTGTTGTTTTAAAAGATATTGCCAACAACGAATCAGTCGGCTTGTCGGTGCCTCCTAATTTTACTGGAAAAATAGATTGTGACAAACCAATGAATTTTTTAAACACAATTGCTCCTGTCCGACCGCCATTAACAAGTAGGCTTTGATGTTTATTGTTTAATTTGTTTTAATATCTTTTAATATTTTGTAACTGTTTGATGCATAATATGTAATATATTTTTATGCACCGTAGGCGATGAGTACTTTCCAGAAAGTCCATCCATAGTGCCTCCACCAATGATGCCCCCTTTTGGATGGGGTATGCCTCGTAGGCCGATGAGACCACGCCATTTAGGTATAGTTTCTTAGTTTGACTTTCCGTTTTGAAAAGTTTAGAATTTTTGAACACTAAAATAATGTTAAAGTTAATCTTGTTGACTGTAGGTATGGATCCTTTCATGGGACGAGGTGGGATGATGCGACCTCACATGATGCGACAGCTTGGTCCTCCACCATTTCATGGCCAGAGACAGTTGATTCCTGTTCCAGTAGAAGGCATGCAGCAGCACCACGGAGTCCAGCAACCAATGTCGCTACTTCCAGAAAATCCTTTTGCTGTAGGAGGAGCTCGCATGGTCTGTAGAGCTTTATTTGGCATGCGAGGCAGGGGCAGAGGAGCATTTGATCATGCCAGACTAGGGCCCCGACTCCTAAAGCCAAATGGGAATTGTTGCTTGGAAGTCCGAAAGATTCCTAGAGAGTCGAACAATATCGAGAGCCTAATCAATCATTTCTCTCGATTCGGAAACGTTGTCAGCATCCAATTAGCATTTGACTCTGACCCTGAAGGAGCTTTGGTGATATTTGGCAGCCATTCTGATGCACTTCAGGCATACAGGTCCACAGATGCGGTTTTGAACAATCGATTTATCAAAGTGTATTGGTACAACAAAGAAGTAAGTGTAGTAAACTTCATTTAGTCAAGATAAAGCTTGTAAGTGTAATGATGAGTAGACTTAATTTATACAACATTTTTACATTTTCCAGTTGGCTCCTAATAATTCGGATGGTCACACAATACGCTCAACTGATGCCACCATGGTTCTATCGAATAATAAAGTAATGGAAGAAAATACTCAAAGCTCTTTGGTTCAAGTTCAAACTTCAAGTTGCCACATTGAACAAGACCATCTTAATGGAACTGATGCTATGTCTGGCAATGAGGCTAAAGTGGGTAACAAAACAAATTGATAGTTTTAGTATGACGGTAACTTTCATTCAGAAGTAATATGTACAAGATTATAATATTTTGTGTTGTATGTATTCTTTCAAAAATTTTAGGTACAAGAAGAGGATGAAAAATCGCTAACTCCGACAAGTACCTCAGCCGTTCTTCAAACTGAGTCACCTGTTACAAAAACGCCAAAGAAAACAAATGCAACCACATCTGATGTACGAAGAAAGCACGACATGATGATTCTATTAAACGCTCAAATTAAGGAACAGAAATCACTCATACAAAAATTGGAAATTGATCGGAATAGGATGACACCGAAACAAAGAGATGAAGTTTTGCAAATCATAAAAAACCTTCAGGCTAGTTGTCAGGAGTTAAAGACAAATATTGAAAGCATCTGTACCAGTACCACTTCCGGTTCGGAGGTGTCCGATTTGTCTTCAAGTAATAGTGGAAAAATCAGTTGTTCAAAAGAAGAGGTACCATAAAAAAGTTCGAGATTTATCCTGTACCCACATTCAACTTACTGTAAACATTTAATTTGTAGATAAGGCGAAAGTTGCTTGATGCAGAACTAGCATTATATACATATGCTTGGTAAGACGGGTCATGATACAATAGATCTTGAGAAGGAAATTTTACAGTTGCGCGCTGAGGAAATGATGCTCAACATTAGAAAGTAAAGAAAGAGTTTATTTTTAAGTATAACTTATTCTATCGCTTTATGTAGTTTATGTCAAAGGAGTATAGTATGACTATTCTTAATAATTTGTTAACGCATTATCGATTTACCCGGTTTGTTGAATTTTTAAAGAATTAGTAATACATGTGTAATGTAGATTATAAATATGAAATTATCCAAAAAGTGTTTAAATAAAAACACTGCCATAATATTCTTCCTTTAAACAAAAGCTACCAAATATTTTGCAAACTAATTATACGCATACTGGTGCATATGTATACCGTGTTATGTTGTACATTTTATTACTGACTTATTCAAGACATAGTCAATCACCATTCAAGGCAACAATAGTATTTTTTTTCGAAATCTTGTACTGATCGTTATCAAGCACCATCAGCGCCTGATCTTCCAACTCGCGATGGTAGTACTGTGATAGTAATTTAAAGGACATAATGTGCCTAAATATTCTGTATTTTCCCGAATCTCATATTATGTATGTCAATGGAAGCGAACGTTGCAAATGCTCTTTACGTTTTTACTCCTTTGCGTGCCTTGCCCCGAGCCCCGTAAACAATTTATATAACTAAAGTAATTTAGCAGAAAACTTGCTGTTGTACAAGTTGTTTTGTTTTAGCTATCGAGGAATTGATCAGCTAAATCTACAACACCAATGATTAGTAGGCTTGGCTATGTAAATGTTGTGAGGTGAAGTGGAAGTTTTATACCTGAAGACCTTTACAAGCTATAGGTTGATTCATAAAGTCAACACTCAATTTACTTTATGCACAAATAGTTCTCACTTCAACACTCAGTCAGTTCTGGTTGAAGCATGGTGATGAAGTTGGGTTTAGGTCAGAGTCAGCGTATGGCTTATGCAGAGAATTTTAGTGAGATCAAACGAAGTTTAGGGTGTTCCTTTTTATCTAAAAAAAAGGAAAAGGAGAGTGAAATGATGACCGATACGAGAGTAGGTCGTTCATCGTATTTTCCCCTTAAGTAACTGCATTTTACTACCAATCGCTCCTGACTGGAGCCAAAGGAGTCCCTACTTGGCGTCTGGGACCTGCCCATAGTAATCCCTTATTGTTCGGCCATTCAAGGCTCATTGACTACCCATTGTTAAACATGAGAAGCGGAAGACGACAAAAACATGCTCTTTTTTGCTTCACCCACGTCACCTTTTTTCTTCACGCTTTGTCTCTACTGCAGATCTATGAAATAAATGGCCCCTTTCATCGCAACTGCGGTGAACTGGCTTTCAGTGAACAGTTGAACAGTCAATCACCAACCTCTGGAGTCTGCACTCCGCCTTCACCAAACTTTGTACAGAATGTTATTGCATTACGGTGCGGAAACAAAATTACTTTTGATGACTGCAAACGTACTCCTCTAAATATGATAAATGCTGGGCTAGAATCTTAGCTTTGCAAGAAGTGTTAATAAAATTTATGAAGTTATACTTAAGACTTAAGTATACCAACATCTTGGTATTATCCGCTGTCCTTTTACATTTATGACCTCGGTCGAAATGTTTGGTTTTCTTCGTT
>JAQIXW010003405.1:0-13245 GCA_034700685.1 Willowsia buskii | reverse complement strand
TAAGTTAGACTTATAGAATTGGAACAACCAAATGAGTTTCAACAAACGAAGACTTAAAATATGAGTGAAGATGATGACAACAGACTTCAACTAAGAAATAATAATAATGGCTCGCCATCTCTTGGCCAATGCGAAAGCGTTGGTCATGAATCACTGGAGTGCAGAGGGCCACCAGCTAGAAGTTCTATGAAGTGGATCAGAGACATTTTACAGTGGTTTAACTGTTGGTCTCAATCTAGTCACAACCACGACAATTCCATTGAGCAAAAGATCAATCAACCCAATATAATTTTACGTGGATTAGCGATTGCATTGAGTAGAAGACCATTGATAGTGTTGTTATTCACCTTAATTATCGCATTCTCCGTGACATGGATTGGATTATCAGAATACGGCCTGCCAGAATTTGATGATCCATATTTGGTATGAGACGTACACATAAAAATGTTCTATTATTTGATATGACTATGTAGTATCCATTAAATTATGATGAAAAATTGTGATTTTAGGGATTCGAGACAAGATCAACATCAATCGCAAACCGCATAATCACTTTACGTAACCTGAAGAATGAAGTAAACCAACTACAGACTTTGGAGAACTACCCGGGTGAAAAGTTATCAGGAAGAGAATGGCGAAGACGGAGGAAACGAGAAAATGCTGCTACAAGTGATGACAACGAAGACAAAGATGATATTTTTGAATTTAACAATCGTGATCTCTGTACATCAAGTCCACGTAATATTTTAAGAGAGATTCAACATGTTAATCAATTAATCATGATCAAATACTATTTATAAGAAAAGTAAAATTGACTTTATGCATTTGTATACAGTGGAGGACTACTCGAGAATAGCACTGGAACTCAAGCATCCATCCAACATTTTTGAGTACGAGACCGTGATGCTAATATGTTTCTTCCAGAAAAAGTTGGAGGAACTCCATAGTTATGGAATGCTTTGTGAAAAAGACGCAGGATATGAGTGTTGCCCACCTTGGTCACTGCCAAACTACATTGCATTGTACAGAAACAAAACAGACTGTGCACAAATCCAGGTAACGCATTTTTCTAATATACAAAGATTAAAGCGGATATTACGTTTTCAACCAAAACTGTATAGAAAGATAAGGCTTGATGACTCAATTTGTAATGTCATAAAAAGAAATAATTTATGACTACAAACTTACCTATCACATTGTTTACAAATATTACCTGCATATTTTGTAGTTATACAATGCTCCAGATTTCTGAGTACCTATCCAAAAATCAATTTGACTAACTGTGTATTATTTACTACTCAATTATATGGATGTGATAAGTGAAGGCCCGCTTTTGTTTGAAATATCTAACGTATGTTGTCTTGAACGTTATTTTCCTTCCAGGAAACGGACATTCATGCGTTTGCTCAAGATCTGTTGGTTTGTCGAAACTTTTACCGCAACGAAACATATCAACAAAAACCAACGGATGTTTTAGCAGAGTGTTTGAAAATAGATGGAATTTGTCCGCGTATGTGCTTACATGGAGGTATACTGCACAGCACCTACACAATCTCATTAGACAACAGCTTTTTGTCAAAAAATGTAAGTTTTTATTTCTTACCATCTTATTTTTGTTGTATCCAAATCGGTCTTATTGGCAATTTAAATTAACATTATAAACTTTCCAATGTACGTAGGAATCTCGTTATACAATGCTGGTATTACCACTTGGAAAATCTTCAAATGATCCACACTTAATGGAGTACCTTCAAGATGAAATACCAGACATTGTTTTACCTAAAGACTATGTATCTCTTGCCGGTTATGATTTTGGTGGGTTTTATATATTTTTTACTCCAAAAAATACAGTGTCAACGAAATGTTAGATCATCGAAGTCATAATATAATTTATCATATTATGTGAAAAATTTCAGGAGGAAAGGACAATACATTTAAAGCGTACCTAGTTTCTGATCTTCAATATATGATAATTGCATCATTTGTAATTTTCTTTATTGTTTGCATCTACACAAAATCAATTTTTGTAACAATCGTCTCATTTGGCGTTTTAACACTATCGATGGGCAACGCTTACTTCATCTACTCAGCCATAGTGAAAGTTCCATATTTTCCATTTATGAACATGCTCGTCACAATCATTGTAATGGGTAAGGTCCTGCGTTTTAAACTGGATTGTTATTGTTGGTGAATGACAGAAGCGGCATTTGCTGATGTGTCGTTCTCTTTAAATATTTCAGGAATTGGGACTGATGGAACTCTCATCTTGGGATCACAGTGGCACCGCCTTCAAATAAAATACGCTTCTCAACGTGGGGAAGATCTATATTGGGAAATAATGATGTTGGATCTTCTTTCAGAAACCACTGCTCCACTTTTTATCACCACATGCACCACGGCAGCAGCATTTTTTGCCTCACTAACTAGCTCAATTACAACGATAAGATGCTTCAGGTACCTGAGAGAACTTGAACTTTTCTTAAATGTATTCTACAGCGATTATTTTGTTTGAATTTTCGTTTTTGTTGCAGTATTTTTGCAGGAACTGCTACACTACTAGGTTTTATTCTCCTCTACTTCAGTGTTCCACCCGCTCTCATTCTCAGTGATCTTACAGTCAACTACCTCAGTTCTCTCTTACCTCCACCGTCGGAATCAAAAGGAAGAATTTACACAAAAATTCTTCAGCTATATCACCGTCTTAATGATGTACGCCGAGTTTCTCTCAATGTGTTCAAAAAACCATACCAGTGTACAAAGACGCTTGTAGAAAATCACCGTGCCAAATGTTGGCTAACAGTGTTCCTCATTCTCGTCGCCATTTTAATGTGGTCCATCTTTGTCGTGTTTATTCATCCAAAGTTTGAGCTACCAAATACTGAACAGTTTCAATTGCTCTCTAGTGATCATCCTATAGAAAGATTTGATCGCGTTATCGAGCCAGAGTTTATTTCCGTCGGACTGTCTGGGGAAGATCTTGGCGATAAATTAACAGTGTATTATGTATGGGGCCTTCAAAGTACTGACACTGGCAATACACTGGATCCCATGGACAATGGGAGACTTCAATTCGATAATGGTTTCTCAATGGCTCACCCCACAAATCAAAAATGGATGAGGAAACTTTGTTCGAAATTAAAACAGCAACCCTTTTATGACGAAATCGCAAATTCCATGGTTGGAGCACATTACGACAGTTGCTTTATGGAAACAATGATTAAATGGATGAAGCGTGACTGTGAACATATTTTCTTTAAAAATGTTAGCTACGCTCCGTGTTGCAAAATTTCAAAGTTCCCATACGACTCGGACGTATTTTCAAAATGCGTTGGTCTGGCTTCAAGAGACATGCACAGAACACCTTCGTCGTATTTTCGAAGTGACGTAGCCGGGCCAAAGTTTTTTGTGTTAAGGGAAAATAGAAATAAAAATAGTGTTGATCCCAGTGACAATATTGCAAACATTTCCAAGAAAGAGACTGGTGGAGACCTTGCTACATTTAGTCTACGAGTAAAAACCAATGTAACGTTTTCTTTAGCTTTTGAGAAAATTGACAACTTTTATGGCCTTTTGGATGCATTTTTCAATGAGTATATTGAATCAGAGGGCATTCCAGTGGGTCTGGAGAATGGATTCTTCGTTTCTGCGCATCTGGACTTTTATGATTTACAGAAAAGCCTTCTTAGTGATACTTTTCAGAGTGTTTTGCTCTCAGCAGGACTATGTTTCCTGTGTTTGTGGATCTTCATAAGAAAACTTCGTGTGGCTATTGGGGCTGTTATTTGTATATTTTCAATTGGTAAGGTATACCATACCGATTTTTTATTAAGGTAATTTATTAAGCATAGTGCAAGGCATGTCATGTAAATGTTGTTGTCTTTTTCACAGTTATAGTCTCTTCTGCCATTCTCATATCTGCATTTTCCTGGAAACTTGGAGTTTTTGAGTCGATAGCAGTAACTGTTGCTGTTGGTCTGTCAGACTTTACAGCACACAATGCAATCGAGTTTTCCAAACGAAAGTCGGTTGCAGCGATGACATCACCCACATTTTTTGCAGCAGTGACGACAATTACAATGGGTTTGATGATGTTAATGTGTTCCAATGTTCTCGTTTACCAGCAGATTGGTGCCTTTTTCTTTGTCCTTATCCTTGTTAGCTGGACATACTCTGTATTTTTTCTGAGTCCAGTATTAGCTCTTTTCGATTTCATCATGACTGCCATCAAGCTGCGTAGAGTGCCAAAACCTCCTAGTTCCATTTTCACCACGGGTGTTTCATACTCATCGCCTGTAGTTAACCAAATGAATTGCCAGAGCAGCGATGTCCCTATCGATGGAACTGTGTACAGCAATGCAATGTTAACGAGCAATGTGAGTAGACGTAGCAAGAGACTGAGTCCTCTCCACAAAAATCGAGCTATTAGCGAACCAGCAATGCAGAATGCAAGGAACTCTGTTCACTTTGGCAGAGCCGAAAGTACCGAACTCCTAGAGACTCCAATTCGAAGAGGTATTGGTACGCGCAGCAGTCACAATATGATGGAGCAATGGAAGCTCCTTAAAAAGCTTGGAACCGAAACGGCGGTGTGACAGAGTGTTTGTTTTATTAGAATTAATTATTTTTATGTGAAATGTGAACAAGTCTTCACAGACTTGTGCGTTCTTAATAAAAGTGCAATATTTAATAAAAAGCTGTAAATCTTTGTGGAGCGAATCATTAATTAAAGTCACACAATCATAATAGTCTTAGTATATCATGTTTTGATACTTGAGTCGCAATTGCATCATTGATCAACTAGAACAACTGCAATTAGGCAATATCTCATCAACGATAAGGATTTGGTAAAGAGATAACAGAATTGTAAACGTAGCATACCCAGTAATTCACAGTCATTGCCAAGATCAACAAAATTGTCATATTACGGCTTCCATTGGGTGTACGCGTTGAGCGTTGAGTACGTAACAAATAATATATCTAGTTTTAAACCTTTGTTATTTCTGTGGATTCTCTAACAAACAGTTAATGTGCAACCGGCCATGCGGTTTTCCAATGATGACAGCACATAGTCTTTGTTGATTCTTTCTAGCATCATTGCATGAACTGGAATGGAAACTCTTGGTCAAATAATGCTCCACAAGAAAACCACATCTTAAAATTCACAAGGACTCTGGGCAATAATGGGATATTTTTGGTGGGGCTTGTCTTTATTTGTCCACACTCATGCATTTCTGCTGCTATTGATAGTACTTCCTTATCCCAATTCTAAGCAGTATGTCCCACTTACTTGATTTCTGTTATTCACGGACTATACCTTCTAATTACATCACAGTAATTTTAAAACGTTCCACTTATGTACAGATGGCGTTGGCTTTTGAATAGCTGGGTAGTCAATTTTATTGCAGGATTCGTCAATGTTTGGGCTCTTTATATAGCAATACTTTGTCCTTGCATTATTGTACATATTGGTAACTTTACAAAACTAAAAAGTTGAGAAATTTGTCAAACATTTGTTAATTCTTCAAAAAAAAAACATAATATTTCTTATAGACGCCATCCGCGAGTATGCAAAGTACTCTGCTAGAGAATTCCAGCTTTTTGGCGATAGGAATACTCGAATGGATGCACGTATTCAGCTTTTACAATCACAGCGGAATTACTTTATATCTGGAGCAGCAATGATCCTTTGCATGCAAGAAAGACACATTTTTTTAACCTAAAACCAAACGCACATTATATGATCCTTAAAAGCAAAAATAACAATATTTATTGGTAAACCTGATTTTTAAAAATTGGGCTCTATTAATTTTGTTTGCAGAGTTTTTCCGCGATTAATTTCAATAAGAGCCGAAAATGGTGAAAGGTCAGGTAAGAGAGAGGACATTTTGAAAGAAGCAGTGAAGGAAGTAATTAAAACCATTAGAGAAGTCCAAGAGGAGTCGGATGACCCTAACGAAAATCTAAGAAATGAATTGTTTGCAAGCGCAAGGGCACTTTTGACTGAAAATCGAGCTCATGAGTTTATTCCAATAGGTGGCATTTCTCAAAATTATTGTCCAAACGATCGAAAAACGAGAACTATGTGATATTTATACTTTTATTACGATTTTTAGATGAAAGGCTTAACAGAGACAGAGGGAGTATTGAGGGTGGCACTGTGAACGCTGACGATTCTGACATTTTAAGAGACTTTTACGATAGGTTAAGAAACCAGCGAGCGTTGGATCGTACGAACAATCCTAACAACCAGTTCAGACAACGTTTGGCTCGATCCAGGTTTTCAAGTTCCTATCCAGATAGAAACATGAGCACACGGGCGCCGCGTAGGTTCCACTATGGAGTTTATGACTGAAGCCGGACTTCAACTATGACTTTTGTGGATTTATATATGCTTATTTGTATATAGAATGTTTCTTATTACATTGTACGAGTAGCTAATTTACGGTTTGGGGAACTATAAATTCAGCTCTAAACAGATCCTCAATTCATTCAATTGCAATTCCGTTCCTGAAATTTACCCTTTCTCCTTGTGTAACTCGACTTTTTCTTTGGATTTTTACAACTTATTACAATTATTCTGAACATAATGTACTTGTACAATTAGCACCAGGAATATGATTATTTTTGGTATAGGAAAAACAAACAATGAATTACAGTAGTCTCGCCTAACTAGTAAACAAGAAGGGTTGAAAAATAAACCCAACACAACTCCGACAAATTTATGTTCCAGGAATGTTGAATCTGCATAATCATAAAAGAGAGATACTGATAAACGTGTAGCGAAACAATATTTTTTTAGATTAAAGAAATGAAAATCTGCGTATGAATCAGCAATCTTGTTTTCATGATGATGCATCCGCATTGCCTGGTTTATATCTTTAGCTTGATCTAAAAAATAATGCACATTTTGAACCAGTATCAAATTCAATCACACACATTTCATTAGAATAAGTACTACCTAAGTAGGTATGCAAATAAATGCATAAAATTATTTCAGCAGACCAGGAACGATTTTTAGTATTCCCTATTATGAGACAACGCTATGCATCCAACAGCGCTCAAACTTTATGCACATTGTTGCTTTTATGCGATTTTTCTGTGCGATCTTCGTTATGCATTATCACTCATATTTTAGCATTCATTTTTTGTCACGACCAGTGCAGAGCTAGCAAGGAGCAAGTGTGTAGACCAGGTAGGTAGGCAGGTTATGAACGCGTGGTGTTTGCAATCGCTTCTTCAACCAGCTACAGCATTTGAAAATAATACAATACATGAGCATTGCAAGATGGGATGATATGGATGATGATGGAATGATGCTGCAACAAAACATATATATACCTATTATTACCCTTAACTTACCATACACCTAACCCTTTGACAAGAAATTATACGCATAACCACCATCATACAACGCACCATCACATAAACCAACCAGCCATCAAATAAACAATGGAAACGGCTCATCATCCTGTCTTCCCTTCAGTACTTGGCTAGCAACTGAACAAAGACCATGATATTTTGAGCTTGTGAATTCTTCCGTTTTGCATACGAAACTAGCGCAAGTTATGTGATAGTGTAGCCGTTACCGGAGTTTCTTTACATTTTGTGGTGATATATTTAGGATACTTCAGTTTTATTGTTGGAGGGTTTAAGTATTTGTGAAATTTAAGTTTATTGCATTTTCTGATAAATAGGCAGTTTCGAATCATGTAGTTTGCCTTTGATTTGGAAAAAAATTGTGAGACTTGTGATTGTGCAGAAAGTGGATCGAAGGGTTTTTATCACTGTGGTTTATGAATAAAATTTGTGAAACATGTGAAAAAGCTGATTTCCTAGCGGATAGTGGTTATTTGGTGTGATATGTTAAGGTGAAAATTAATGTTTGTGAAAACGTCAACTAAAGCATTGTGCATCTTAACTTAAACTATAAGTTGGATTTTAAACGGAGAAAATTCCTCCAAGGTATGAATTTTATTTATAACTCAGTCATATACTTCTATTATGTATTTGCAATGCATTGCGTTTCTCCAAATTTGGGCTTGCATTCATATTTATATGTTTACATTTCCTTGAAAATGGGACAAAAAACCATTTGAAATTTTTATGCATGTGGTGCCTAAATTATCTGCAAGTGTAAAATCCAATAACATATTTGCTTAATTGAAACCTTTACAAGTTTAACTACACACGTTATAGCACGAAACTATGTGTAAGTGATCAAGTTTAATAATTTTCCCCTGTTTTGAAGTTTTAATGATGATGGTTGTAAAAAGAAATTTCATTCTAAGTCCTTAGTTTACAGAGACAACTAACATGATAGCACCATGATAAATTGATTAATTAGCCGGTGCAAATATATTCGTCACTGTTTTTACCACCCACGAAAACTCGAACTTAAGCAACTCATCAGATTTGGAGTGGTCTCGTTCTAACCCATAAAAGGAGTTTGGCAAAGTATGGATGATCCAAATTAATATCTGTTTCCTAAATGAGACCTCGTTACGAAAAAATCTTACAA
Source organism: Willowsia buskii (assembly GCA_034700685.1). Taxonomy (NCBI): domain Eukaryota; kingdom Metazoa; phylum Arthropoda; class Collembola; order Entomobryomorpha; family Entomobryidae; genus Willowsia; species Willowsia buskii. The sequence goes on along the minus strand of JAQIXW010003405.1, from coordinate 4,727 downwards.
ATAAAGCTATAATGAAGTGATTACAGTAATAAGGGTGAAAAAGTTTTAAAGTATAGACTTACAAGAATACTTGTAGTTGTAACCGAAGATAATGTTGTAGTGGAGAAACATCGCACTTAAGCTACATATGCATGCAGTTGTTTCTTAGTTGTTTTTTAATTTATCTCTAAATATTCTAAATATAAATATGGTGTTTAATATTTATGATTCATTTATACTTTTTGAGAGCATTGAGAGCCCGCATATATGAATTTTATAAATATGTATAAAGAAATTAATTTGAGAAATGAATACATTTCTGAAGTGCACATCATTAAGGTCACAACACTCGCGTGGGCTGCTGTTAAATTTTTGAAACTTAATTCGCTGGACATCTGACCTTGCATGTGTTATTATTATGTGGATGTTCACACGAACATCCACACAAACAGAAGTAATATTACTTGACTGTATTACTCATTACTGCACGGAGTACACTGTGCGATAATAAGTGAACTGGAATTCTTCAAAAAGCAACCAACCTTAATATGTATGTATTTGTCCAAATGGAACGAGAACGATTTGTAAAACGCCTTCCATTCTCGAGATATGAAGATCTCAGGATTGGACAATGCTAAAGAATCCAAGTGCTTCTTTAGTTTTGATAATTAGTGATTAATTACGAAAGCAAGCAACAATTAAGTTGAAGTATAAACAATAAATAGCTTATAAGGGATTTAGGCGTATTACGTTCGAAATATTAGGAATCATTCATGCCTAAAAAACTGCACCCGTACCAGTCAAAAATACCTGTTCTGTTGTGCTATAATTTGCTATTGTAATTGTTTTATGTTCACTCACAAATAATTTAAACCAAACCATATGCAACATTGATTTTCGTAGCTATATATGAACGTATTAGTGTATAGTGTACATATATATATCAGCTAGCAGTATTAAAGTAATTTCATAATATGGAAAACTCAAGCAAGTTTTCGAAATGAATGTGTGCACATTGCTCAATTATGTATGAGCAATTTCATCTGAATTCTAAAGCCATTCTTCTTCTTTGCAATTATTAATGCAGTTTCTGAGGATAGATGCATTGCTCTTTTAAAAATCTTAAAATTGTGAGAAAATCTGTGACGAGAAATGTAGAGTCTAATTATTTCGTTTTCGGTTTTTTCATGGTAATAAATTTTCCCCCAACAAAATCTCACTTTCTTTGAGTAGTTGTAGTAAATTTTAAAGCAAAAGTGTGCGAATGAAAAATATTTAACCAACTTGAAATTTTGAAGACTTACTCAAAACCATGCTGCAAATATACCATAAAACATTCACTTAAAAAATTCGGCTTATGAGCAAACAATTAGACAGAAATAAACTAATTGCTACCACAATCTAGCTTATCCCTACTGATATTCAAAATTTTGCATTTTTGGGTATTTTGACGTGAGCCTATAATGTCGTGATACTTTGAAAACATCGAAACTTATGGAAAAGTTCAGGTTTCATTGAGACTTGGCACGTCAATTATTTTGTGAGCTTAAATTATCATTTGAATCGTGCAACAAAATATGCTTCTTAATTTTCAAGATTTACTACTATTGTGAATTGTGATGATATGTATTTTTATGACGTAAATATGGAAAACAACAATATTAGCGAACTCATATGCAAATGCCATACCTGATATTTGAGTACATGTAAGTAGAATTGTAGGATACAACCGAGTTTAATGAAACTTCAAAGCGCGTTTGTAAAAAAATAGGTGTGTAACAACTGATAAACATCACATCACACAAACACTTCGCAAAATTATAAACCTGCAACATCCACAACGTTTTTCGCTGCGATCTTCCGATACATCTTAATCTTAAATGCACTGTCGACGCTTCGGGAATTCACATGAAATTGGCGAGTAGAAGAGAGAGCACGTACTCATAAACACATAATATGTGTGTACTGATGTACAATAATTCACCTGGGGCTAGAAGTTGAGTTTTAAGTCTATGTGTCTCAGGACTCAGGAAAATGCACTTTCGGTTTGCAAGAATACATTCTGTCATGTTAAATTTGAGTAAGAATTGTCTTTCTCGTCCCAGTCATCAAAAGGCTCATCTCATAATATGCAATTCATGCATAGTTTGCACCCATATTGGTGCCTATGTGAACACACTCCTGCAAAATATTTGCAAGCGTATACATATAAAGGTGCAAGTACGCAACTTATCTTCCACACCTTACAAGATTGAGTTTAAGTGAATGCAACTATATACTATACTTTGGATCTTATACTTAAACTGCTAAGGTATCAAGGCGTTTTGGAAGTCAACAATATCGAAGATCCTACCAGAGGCAATAGGCCAGTCAGTCAGTAGTAGTTTTTTGAAAGCTTTGCGTTGACCGCTTGTTTAAATCAGTGAGCAAGCCGGTCCCTGCTAGAGGCTACATAAGCAATAATAAAAGTTGAATAGCATCTTCTGCATAATATGTATTGTGGCAACAAAGAGATGTTCGCTTCACATTATTTCACCTTTACATATGTAAATGTAAAGCTCACCAAGATGGGCAGTTGTTGTTGCAACTCGGATTTGGATTAAACTAAAAAGTAAAGTTTGTATTTTGTACTCGTACCCACAACAAACAATAGTGAAAATACAGTATGCACATATTACGCATATTGTATTAAAATTGTATGAGAAAATGTATCCTTACATATGGGAGATACGTGTAGCACCAATTTTGACTGTGATTCTATCAAAACCTTGATAGGTTACATATTTACAATGTATATTATGACTTATGTCCTATAATTTATTGTTTTGTAATGTAGGGACATATCGATATATATTACTTGAATTAGAATATAGAAGCTAAATGCTTTGTAAACCACTTAAAGTCTGTAAACACACTAAAGGAAAATTCTCATTCGGGAGTCTCTCAAATGTATTGCTAAACATGCATGATAAAACAAAAGGCTGTAAAGAAGAATCACCAATCTCCCGTTACACCTCACACCTTGATAATATTTTTTGCCGTCTCGTTGTGCGTACCATACAAAACAGAACAACAAAAGGAAAACCTAGTAATCATACGAAAAATGATTATGATATGGCCTACTCTTCTACATCATGGTACTTTCTCAAGTTGTTACCGATCTCATCATCATCAAGCACTACATACTAGTAATAAAGAACGTGTCCGAATCACTGCAATCTTGCAGAGTTCTTTCTTATTGACTCTGTCAAACTCACATGTAATGAAAACGCAAGGAAAAACTGGGATGGTTTTTAATTTCATGAAGCGATGAATGAAAAAAGCTGTGAATCGACTTTCACGTTGCGTCAAAGAATGAGCCAAAAATGACCGTCACTAATCAGTGCACACTGTTACAAATTCAAAGAAACGATAACATTCACGTGTGACAAAACGAGTAGTAGGGGAAGAATCGAAAGAAAGGCAATTATGATGATGATGTGTGCAAAAATATCTATGTACATTCAATGAATAAAGTTTTTATGAATGAAAGTTAGCAGACGGAAATACTAACAATAAATCATCCGTGCACTTATCGCCGGTACATAAGAAATTATATGTTTCGCTATATAAAAGTTGGGCAGTGCTTTTAAAAAAGGATTTAAAAAAATTAAAACGCTGCTGAGAATGCAACGCAACGAGTAAAATGCATTGAGTAGGATGAAGATGAAATGAGGCGTGAAGTGGCAGTGAATCTTGTGATGTTCATCATTTGATGTGCCACACCAAATAGCGTTCCTACAGGCAGCTTAGATTATTAAAAAGCTATTGTAAACGGCAGCACCCAACAAGTTCTAATCATGCGTCTTTTTATTTAATAAGATACTGATGATGTGATGATGACCAGTAAATGGTCTGTCTGTAGACCTTGATTTCTAAATTGCAGAGTTTTAAAGGGTTTATGTTGTGAGCGGAAGTATGAACACTTTTTATGAAAAGTATCACGCTAGTCTAGAAAACGCATAGGTATAAGCGTACAAACATGGAATTCTTTCGCTCAGAGCTAATATAGCAGTACAAATTCATACACAAGTATATAGGCCTATAAATGTATGACGTATGGTTTAGTTATGTTGCGTTTATCTAAATATCTCATCCTTGATGTTTTGGATTTTTCCTTTTTAGAAAACGTTCCACAGATGAAATGAGAACGCGCAAGAAAGGACGACAAGCCCCTGACGGGCCACCAACATCATTATTACTATTTTGGCTATTTTTAGCCTTTCTCTATTGTCAAAATGGGATGATGATACCTGGTTGTCTAGCGCAAGCGACAGGCACTCCAGGTGATGTGAATGAGAGTGGAGACAGCACTACCTTAGGATCCACCACACCTTCAACAAGTAAGTTAACCAACCATAAATGTTATCATTATCACGCGTGATGATGAGTACTTGCAGTGCATATTATGTTCGTGTTTCCCCATGTGAATTAATATTAACTTGCTGGGATAACAACTCAAAATGAGCATTTTTTGCCATAATGATTGAAATGAATGACTCGTAAACCCTCATCTCATCCCTCGTGCATTATGTTTGCTGTACCTTTTTGTCCAATACATCCTTCCCTTCTCAAGTTTTCGTCATTACGCACGAATTCCTTTAAGCAAGAATGACACCTTCAAAACAATAAAGATAATTCAATAACAGTAATAGAGGGCATGGACTCTTGGCTTTGTGCGTTGTTACCTGATATTATACTTCACAATT
>JAQIXW010003404.1:0-13248 GCA_034700685.1 Willowsia buskii | reverse complement strand
GCGCACGCTCCTCTCTTCTCTGCTGAAAACAGATGTTCTCTGCCCGACACGACGTCAGCTCTTATAATATACTGATAATACCATATGAGGGCTGAGGGCAATACGTACTTTTTTGGTTTCCTTTCCTTTCAAAATTATAACCGAAAGCTTTTGCCAGACTCGAAATTTCAAAATGAAAGAAGGTTATATGATATGTCAAACAAATTACAGAAAGCTATTACTAAGCTGAAAATACAATGGTAAACAGGTATGTTCCCAGAAATTGTCTCTACGATAACTTGTAACGACAACGAAAGGCTTTTACTCGGAGGTATTCAAGTCTAATCTAATTCCCCTGCTCTTTTTTCTTTGTGATCACAGAGCAATGAAAAATGACCTCCACTCGCTATCATGCTTCAACTAAAGCGGGTGAAATTATTATGTAGTCATCTTGACATGACATTATGCTTCATGTTTTCTTCATGATTCTTTCATAATGATGATGACCTGATTGTGGTGGCTAATTTTACCACAAGAAAACAAACCACACGCACACATTATCTTGAAAATTCAGAATAAATTTATTCGCCCTCATCAGTTCAACCACTCCGCAATACCCACAGCCGCCATTTTCCTATTTGTTCCCTGAGAAAACTTGGTCTTACGCTTGCATTATTTAATATCGGTATGGCATGTAAACTTGATGAGCTTCTCAATTTTCCACTGACGGCATCCAACGTCTTTGCTCCGCATCATGCGCTACCTAAACTCGCAATCTTGGTTTTCTGGTGGCGGAAATAATAACATAACACTACCGCCATCACTACTCCAATTTTGTCTTCCTCTTGAAGAAAATTACTGGAGATTTGCTTCTCATCCAACCAGAAGAAGACGACGCTGAAGAAAGATGATGTAGTGGGGGAAATAAATAAACTCAAAATGCTAGCGTAGCATGCATCATTTCTTTATTGTTGTAGCGCACCTCTTCTCCTCTCTGCCAACCATGAAATTTCAAAACGTAACGAAAGAGGAAGCGCATTATAATGACAAAATTTTGTGAGAAACAAATTCGAGATTCAAAGAAGGAGAAAAAATATCTTGGCAAATGGTCTACAGCCATGCATGCACATAATTTACTACTACTTTCACATGACATCTTATCAAAAAATAAAAGCCTACATACATATTCCACAACATTTTGAATCCTTCACACAAATACAAAGTCAAACTAGACCACAGGACGTCTTTGTCTGACTAACTCAGCAAAGAGGGAGAAAAGAGGTCTAGAAAGCGAGTGAATTCTAGGACTCTGCTTGTGATTTTCTCCATAAGTAGAAGTAACATCCGCCCATTTCGTTTTTCCTCGCTGCTCCTGCTTGAGAGACGAACGAAAATCAACTGCTGCTGGAAGCAGAACATCTAGCAAGCTTTTTAACAACACTCGCTTGCACACAACAACCTTCAATGCTCTTTGGAGAGCGAGGGAGAAGCAGAGAAATAGTAGTGAATCCGACGAGTTGCGCCTCTCCGCAAGAGACTCGCTGTTTCTCCCTCTTGTTTCGCATCTTATTCCACCTAACATTCCTCTTTTTGCAAAATATGTCTGTTTCGTTTCCTACGCTCCGTCTCTCTCGTCTGCACAAGTATGTAAAACCTCTGTAGACGGGAATTTCTCTCTGGTTGTGAAAAATAGGAAGGAAGACATACGTACACACACTCACGTATATACTCCTCGCAAGTCTCCTCCTGTCCTTCTTTCTGCAAAAAGCCTGTTGTTTCGTACGTTCCGTGCATGTGTGCGTGTCGGATGTTGGATTGGATCGCACTTCTGCTGCTTTGCACAGCGTCGTCACACAGATAAGCTTGCTGAAGTTCTAGCAGTTCTAGCACATACATTACAAGCAGCGTTGTGCTGTGTGGGTACGTGAAAAAGTGAGTTGTACTAAATTATTACGAGACGTTAGCCATCCCTACACTAAACTGAGAAAATAGTTTTAGTGCATACGTGCACATATCTCCTACGTCTTTTCCCCGTGTTTGTTTCCTCTTCTCCTCTGGCGGTGGAGGCTGTCGTGTGCCTGATTTTCGTCTTTCTTCTGTTCTCTTTTGCATGGCGGTGCTTGTGACGGTTTGACGGGGAAAAGCGTACAAGTTAAAATGCCGACATGGTGAACATAAAACTGCTCCTTTTACTGGTACAATGGTGGTGGTAATGATGTGCCAGAAAATGTACAAGTGTCAGTCTCTCACATAAACATTACAAAACAACGTATACAATTATGTTGAAAAATGGAAAAATACTTTTAAAAAAACTTTTAATAACTCGCACCTGCATTTCTCCATCTAGCATTTACCATAATAATATAGCGTCGACACTACGTCAGAGTTTCTCTCACTCTTGGGCTTGAATTGATTGCAGCCACGCTAGAAGTGGTGGTGGTGGTGAAACACAATAGGGGTTGAAAATTGAAACGGGAGCGTTTACATAAAGGTCGTGTTTGCTCAGTGTGAAAATGGTGGCATGGTGTGCTCATCTTTGTTTGGGTGACTATAATATATAAGGTCGCTATCCAAAAAAAGACATTGAATTCAAGGGCAATTGGGTAAATGGTGGTGGTGTTGTCGTGTGAGTAACTATTACACCATGGCTCTCTGCCCAAGCCCTCCATAAAAAGTTAGAAAAGTATAATGCTTAACGTGTTTACGTTACAACTGTAATTTCATATTGATTTCACACGATACGATATCACTTTTGCAGTAGAGAAGAGTGAATCAAGTCGTAAAAATAACAACCTTTCGTGTTTCCTAACGCACATCTTCGAGATCAAACACATCTTAACATTTTACGGATTTCATTCCAAAAAATTTTGATAACGACCTCTGAAGTGCCACCGCCAACTACAAATTTTCATGTTTGTTCAAGATTTGTAAAGAATAACAGGGGTAACCTGTGTGTCTTTGTGTGGAAAAACTGTTAATCCAAAAAAAATGTAATGAAGTCCGTTATGTATACCACTACAGTAGTACTTACCAACATTCGTTTGTCGTTTGGATTTTCTATGAAAAGTTGCCCAGGAAGGTAGAGAAGTGATCTACCTACACGAGAAAGAAAAACAAATTTTTCGCTCACCACCAACATCATCATCATCATCATCAGCATCGCCTTGTTCACTCCTCCTTTGTTTACTTTTCTACCCTTTTACTACCACTGCCACCACGACCACCACTCTTTTTCATTCTCTCTGCACTTCCAACTTGTTTTTTCAGTTTGTTCTCTGCTTTTCTCCAGTAAACAACTAGAAAATATATTGTAACTGGTGGTGGAAGTGTAGTAGATTTTTTCTTCTCAAGCTGACAGTCAATATTATATCATCACTTCAGTCGCGTCTCTTGGTCGTTGCTGTCACCATCATCATTGTTTTATTATCACATCCACAATAACATCCACTGGCACATTCAATAGGAATAAAATCCGTCGCCAGTTTACACTTACACGAAAACTGTTTTCAGATGGAACGTGTTTGTGAAAACATAAAAAGTACTTATTACAGTGGCAAGAAGGCCCAACGACAGTGACAAAGATCATTCTTCATCTCCAGCTCGCTTTCTTCTCTGATTCTCTTTCCTTTTTATAGTCTTTTTTCTGCTCGCAGCAGTGTGTCGTCCAAAATTCCAACAAACGTGATTTGATTTACGAAAAAAATCATAAAAAATGGTCAAAGGGAAGGAATGAAATGTAAAAAGAAGACTAGTATAAAGTACAGTGAAAGGAACGTGACGTGACTTTCCTCCGTGCTCCAAGTAGTGTACATTCACCAGTCTCTTTTTCTACTCGTTTGTTGGCAATTGGCAACTCGTGCGCGTGGGTTTATATAATATGCATGTATCTTTGCTGCATTTGAACATGTATTTTCCCTTCTGACAAGCATCATTATTATCCTGCTGATCATCACCATCACGTCGAACGAAAGGGTATACTAGCACTAAAAGTAATTACGATTGGAAAGTACTCTACCCTGTTCGTTTCCCATTTTTTCAAGAGCACTCTCCCTATTTTGCCTAGATCTAGATGCACACCTATGGCATAGGTAGATTTCTCTGAAGAGTGAACTTATTTTTGATCTACTTCACACACTAAAAACCCGCCACTAAAATCATCATTCGGAAAAAGGCTCAGGTGCCCTTGTCTCCATACATCTTGTTGAATTGACATAAAACATGTCATATGACTAGCATAGTGTGTGGAATGCACTCATGCATGCTATATTATGTCTCTGTTTCGTGTGCACTTTTCTTTTAGTGTCTCTCTCACTCTGTGAAGAACAAACTATTATGCTCGCCTGAGTACTTATATGGCTTGGAAAAGACTTTGGCGCAGCAGCAGAGAAAGTGGTGGTTAATGGTAGTACCCTGTGAGAGTGAAGTAGTGCTTCTCCTTTTCGGAGTGAGTGAGCCTTAGCGTCCTTGTCCTGCGAAAGGTGTCATGAAAATTGGTTAAAAACTATAGAAGAAAGACGAGTTACATTAGTAAAAAGCCATAATAGTTATCATCATCATGATTTTCAGTTCATTTTATTTAAATGGACGTGTATAACGATGAATTTTCCTTATTGTACTCAGTCATTTTGAAAGGACTGTGCAGAATCCCGAAGAAACTGGCAGAGGGAGAATGAATAGAATGAAAAATACAACTTCAGTAATAAAGAGCTCAACTCTGTAAAGAACCAACTAAACTGAAGAGAAAAAAATCATGCTTTTTTATTTCCATTTATTTACAATTGGAAAAATGCGTGAACCAGTCCACTTATAGGAAGGTAGTACCTATCTGTGCTCTCCTTCCCTTTCACTGTTCCATACTTTATTTTTACTTTTACGGCTTCTACGTTCCATTTGCTTTACGACTTGTCATCATCAACAACATGATCATCATCATCATTTCTCTATTTAGGACTTCTGTGAGTTGTGAACCCTCTTTCTCTATTCTAGTTCCAAAGAACTGAATTATTACGCAAATAAAAGTTGACGAGTAGATATTTATTTGTTGAATATATATTGGGGAAAATAATAAATATAAAGGCAAATGGGAGGAACAACAAGGTGCGAGTGATCACCGTTCTGGCGAGCCATGAATGCGCATTTTATTCCACGTGTCGTATAAGCCAGCTCTTATCTTTTTATGGACACAATATATATAGAGCACAGGTTGCTCTGAACTTTCTTATTACGGTTATTATGGTTTATCCACCTTGTCTGCCGTCTCATTAGCCACGGATAGCGCAAGGGAAAATCGGAACATCACAAAAAAGTAATATAATATGCCGGTTTATTTTGGATTTAGTGACGGTGAAAGCAGGAACAAAACCCGTTTGCTTTGTCCAGCGTCGTTGCGATATATGTAACAAAACGTACGTCCAATAATAACAATGGTTCTTTTTAGACTTTCGTACTCATTTCCTGATTTCCAATGGTGCTGCTGCTGACTATAGCAGGTCATCATCACAGTTGTCAACATCATTGTCATTAAATTGCCTTTGTCTCGGTTTAACTTTGTTGCTTTCGACTGGTAGTAGATTCGCAACGTTACAAACAGTATATATAACTCTAGCAACCTAACCAGAGCTCTACATCATCGCTTTTGTCGTTTCTTGGTGTATGGTTGTCAGCCTTCCTGTTTATTTTTCTGCTGAGATAGAAACATCATCCCCGTCATCATCATCATCATCATCTCCATCACCATCAACAACAACAATATCCAGAGAGAAAGGGAAATAACGAATTATATGCGAGACGGTTACCAACCCGGAAGCCTAGTTTCCCTGTTGGCGTCTCCTGGAGATTTTCCCAATTTTCGTTTAAGTACGCTGTTCCGGTTGGTTCATTGGCGGCTGGTGGGGGTAAAAGCCGTATTATGTACATTACCTATATATAATCATCATCCTCATAAAACATAAAAGCTGCAAAACATACATATCAACAGGCCCATCATCACGGTGGTAACAGCACAACAACAGCAGTGGCAGTAGCAACGGAGAAGCCCTATACCAAGCCTAATAATATGTAGCTCCTTCACTGTTCATTATACTTTAGTTTATCCAACAATTCACAGGATTGTGTTTCGAGGAGAAAAATACCAAAAAAGAGTGAAATGACACGCGCTAAAGGGCGCATCTAAAAGTGACAGTATTATTTTTTAACCATAATGTATCTTCAATGCATGTCAGGCTACATATACGTGACAAAACATGGAGGATGACATCCACAACAGAAGTAAACTCTTTCCCCTGTTCGTGAAAAACTGGAAAGGAGAGAGAGAGAATTAAAGCGTTGTGACTTGTCGTGTATTCCATAGTGGTACACACACGCAATTACACAAAAGTTCTTAATGATAGCCTTCTGGTAATACTAAAACTCATTTATAAGGTTTTAAACCTACAAGTGCACTCGCGTTTTCCTATATACATTATTTGATTTCTGCGTGTGAGGGCAAAACATTTCCAAACAGTTTGATGATAAAGCCTCGAAGGATCCATTAGTTTTAATCCTGATCTCTCCAGTCACAGTTTGATGGACACAGCAATTGGAAAAGAGAAAAGGAGTCTCGAAGGGCAAAGCAAGTAGGATTATTTGACTGCTAGTACCACGCACACTACACACGCTTTCGAGAACGCGAGCTTGTTTTTTTATATCTTGCCCCGAGCAACTTAACTTTTGGTACTTATACTTCAACTCCGCCTAAGTCATCGGTTCCAGATTCTGAGCTGGCAGATCTCCTTTTTCAACGTCTCTGACACTCTGATTTCAATCCGTTTTCTTCACTCTGTTCTTCCTTTCTGCAATTATTACTTCTTCTGTTCAAATTTTGTGTTTGACACTGCACGGAAAACTTGAAAACGTTTGGAAGAATTATAATGAAAACTCTTTAGACAGACACTAACAAAAGAAGAATTTTGCTTTCAAAAACTTTTTTATTATTGTCTGTCACATTTTGGACATTTTCAATATATATTCAGTTTATACTGTGAATCGAGTAAAGGAGTAGTAGCTTTCGATAGCTTTGCCGGTTTGTGGTTTGGTTTTTTGTGATACACTGGGTGATTTATTTGGGACGTAATTAGATGGGATTCAACATAAAATTACGGAGAATCGGGGGGAGATTGGAAAAAGTAAGTTAAAGCAAGGTATTTCTGCATAAAACTCATTAAATTATAGAGGAGGTTAAATAACGATACTTGTTGTATATGGCTGGCTGCATTTATGTTTTATTTCGTTTACTTTTCCTACCATCGGACCAACGAACCACCAAGGGAATTTCTTAATGAATTTTCTGCTAATTCAATAAAGCAAGTATTCTTATAAATATAACTTGGCATTAGCATAGACAGCAGTATATGTACATAAATACCAATATTATGTATTTATATGTGGTGGAATTTGGAATCTATACCAATATTATTATTGCCACCCAACTACCCTGTATGGATTTCAATTTTCGCTTCGTGCAAGTACTCGTACTAGCGATCAGCGTAGCGAGAGGAAGTAGAACATAATGGAAAAGTTCTTTTATCACTTTGATGATGATGAGATTAGTTCTACTGATCAAAGTCTGATCTAGTATTAAAGAGGGCCAATAGGCGAGTATACAATCAAATATAGTCTCATAAAGTGAACCGACACGAGACGGCAGTGGTGGCTTTGGATACACGGAATGGAAGCTGTGGTTTCCTTCCTATAACTACGTAATAATATGCAATTATTACTTATATGTTATCCTAAGTAAAACCGAACAAGGTGATGCGGTGTTGGAAATCACTATAGCAATAAATGTATAATATAGCGCACGCATGAAAACACCAAAGGAACTGGAACTATGTATTTTCATGTATTATTCTAAATACTATTTTCTCAGTCAAATGGAATGCTGGGAGCAAGTAAATTAGATGCCGAAAGCTGTTCAGAGTTGTAGATAAATGTGATTATCTTTGGAGACAGCGTACAGATGTGTATAGTCATCTACAAATGTGATCATGAGATGGTATGGATGCCAAACCAGTGCAAGGGGCGACGATGACTATGGCAACGTTGACATACATAGTTGTTTTTGCGGTGGTGGTAAAGTGGTCGCCGTGGTGCGTACACACAGAAACTGCCACCTCTAATATACTGCTACTTATACGAGCTTAACTATGCAAGCATCAGCTTCGATTCCATTAAATCAAGAATGATACCAATAACCATAAAACCGCGTGTGCACTAGTCTACAAGAAAACTACCTAGAGAGTAAACTTATTCAGGAAAGTGGATTGAATCACAGGGCTCCTATATATTCATATACCGCACCAAAGCGCCACGGGTAATATTATTGCTTTTTCAGTGTCTAGTGTCTTCAGAGAGACGCCGTTGTTAGTTAACCTTATGCTCATAAAAGGTGAGCAGCGAGGATGATTCGATGCAGCATCTTCTTCAACAGAAATCCAAAACAGCAGATTCTTTTCTTTCGGGTGATGTGATATTATTGGATTGAGCCCTTAAGCTACCATCACCTTTCCTCAATCTTCTTAAGTTTACCGCTTTCTCTCGTAAAGTCAAGAAGATGAAGTTTCCCGTACTTTTGTACTACTGTGTAAACTAACAAACAGGAACAACAGAAGAAAGCGAGCAGCATGCATTCTATTATATGCCAAACGCATTTTTATTTATTGTTGTTTTCAGCGAGAGAGATGAAAAAGTTTCTTGAGAGAGAGTTGATATCTGTAAGTGAACAGTGAATAAGCAACAGCAGCCAAAAAGCTGCTTTTCTTCTAATCTCTCCTATACCTGCACTAAAAGAAACAGCAGCATACATTGATACAAAAATACAAAAAAAAACATTAGTATAATATATGGTATATGCCTTACACGCGCATATAAATTTCCTTAGAAGAGAGTGAAAGCTGATTTTTTGATGTTCACGTTTCTACTTTGTCTTTTTTTCTGAACATTGCTTGTTGTCGTTCCACTTTTCTTCTATTTCTACCTGTTCTCCCAACTTTCCCCAGCTTGAAGCTATATATACGCCTAATTTATATGGATTGCTGGCAATTTTCTTTAAAAGTCATACTACAGCACCTTCTATTGTACTGTCTGTTTTATTTTCTTCAGGATTTTTTTTGCCACTGCTTCTACATTAAGTCAACATCCTTTCATGCTTTCTCTCCATTCCCAATACTGTGTTTTCTGTTTACTGCACAAGACATTGTAAGCTCTTTACCTCCTGCTGTATACAGAATATCCCCTCAAGTGGTTTTCTTAAGTTCATGTAATATCAAAACTTGTTATATTCCCTCCTTGAGAAGGGTTTGACCCAAGAACATTACTTAAGACTTGAAGCAAAATACAATCCAAGACTCCAGTCACCTCACCACCAATATTTTTTATTTCATTTCGCCTCCCGTAGTTTTTGTTTTCCTCTTTTTGCTGCTCTCTATATTCCGTTATTCGTGCCTCACACCCATTTTCAATGCAGGACAGATTGAATGAAAGCTGTTGCTCCTTTTCTCACTGGAGTTGAGTCTATTATGAACGGTGTGATGGGAATATATCACGGAACACTATCACCTTCAAAAAGCATGCAAAAAAAATAATGCTTTCTCCTTGCACGCAAGCTGTTTGGCAGTCTGGTGCCATCAGAGCATCTTCTGCTGCTCATGAGCAGAAACATTAAGCATGAAAAACATGCTACACTCTTTGCCCCTCTGTTCATATCGCCCTTTCCCCTGAATACACTCACAGGACATGGATGGAATTGAGAGATTTTACCAATTCTAATGACTACGGGTTAGCATCTATGCAGCTGGCCCGATGAAATCTGCACAGCTAAATAAACAAAATTCAAATATTCATCAGATACACCGAGCATGAACACCATCAATCAGGATGAGGGAGGAAAAGAGAGACAGACAGCGTCAGTGTCTCTCATTCACTTTTTCTGTGTCACATGATAACATGTTTACCATTATTTTGCTCATTGAAGCGTGCTTGTAACCTAAATCCATCCATATATTTTAATCAAATATTTTTTTCTTGTCTCCCTACACAAGTCAAAGAGGAGAGATTTTGTATATTATAATCTGCAACATCACAGTCTGATTGAAAATTTTCTGCATTCTATCCTACATCATCATTCCAAAGCTCATTATTTTCGCAAAACGAGAAATAGAAGTATATGGTAGCGTTTCTACCGCTGAGACTGTCATGCAGAGAGGTTAAAGTACAACTTGTTTGTCCTTTCTACGACGATGTGATTGGTTCGTTCTTCATTTTGACTTTTAATATACGGGATTGGAGTAAAAAGCAAACATCATTTTCCATCCATTTTTTCCTCTATCCAACTTCCCACCTTAATTCTTGCCCATATGGTATATAAATTTTATGATGAAAAGGCTTTTGACTTTTGTACACCATGATGTTTAAACTGTTATTATATTATTGCTATGCTTCTTTCTTGTTTGCAGACCAAATCCTCAGATCAAAGGAAACATGAAACAAATTGTTAGTTTACTAGTGATTTTCTGCTATTATTTTGAGAATGAGAGAGATGACGACGAAATGACATAAATTGTATTGACTGTTCTGAAAAGACACCAGCTTATCATATGCCTTGCCAAACTTCAGAGAATCAAATAAGTAGAAATTGAACTTTAAACCCGTAACGGAGACATTGTCAAAGCGGAAGTCTGTAAGATTAAACATTTGATTTTGAGTGGTATTCTACCTACGTAGTTATTTGGTTGACTTTCAGTCGTATTTGATGTCGACTTTGTTTGTTTGTAGATGGCTATTATGCTATACTTTTTTGACTTGGTATTATTGCATGCAGAACCAAATTGAGCATTTTGGTTGAATATTGTATAATAATAATAATATTTAATGCCATGAAAAAGTCGAGGACTTCACATGAAATAATATTTGATATTGTTTTTCTATAAACAAATCAAACGAGTACTTGTCTTGCTTGTCGTACTCATGAAATAAATTAAAGGAAAACCATGCCATATGAAGCTTATATAACATGAAAAAGTAATTTTGCTGGAACAAGGGTTTACTAATGCTACTACAGATTGCTTCAGACTCCGGACTTGTACTTTTCTGCATTCATGAAAAGTTAAGCTGAATGATAGGGTAGAACATTCCTGAAAATGATGAGCCAATAGGCATTTTCCTCCATGATAATGGCGATGACTAATATCTGCTCTACTGGTTGTTTTGTGAGTGAATGAAAGCGGTTTAATCCTACCTGATGCTGGGTATCAAGCAGAAGAGGATTATTATGGCGTCTCACAGCCTTCCGCTGGATACTTCACAATGAAAGAAGCTTATTCTGTTATGTGTGCTTGCATTTCGTAGTAATGTGATGATGAATGGTGAATACTCATAATGACGAACCTTTTCCAGACAAAGCTTCTGTTTTTCATGGTTTGCAATATTTTTTATTATTCAAAATCTATAGAACAAATTTTAATTAGTGAGCATTAATACAAGCTTGAAGGCATAAAAATGTAGTTTATACTTTCTTGACACTTTCTATGATTATTTTGTATACGTAATAGTAATTAGTTCAATTATTTTACTCTCAGTTTATAATTTTGCGTTTCTGGTAAACACGATACTATAAGATTTCATTAATTCGTCTGACTCTTTTACTGGTAATATATGTTGGTAGAAAAATCACAAAAGCTTTAATTCTCTTTGGGAGTTTGAGTAGTGAACTTCGTTTTTTCACGCGCCTGTTTAGATGTTCAAGCCTAGATAGATGTGGAAAAGTTTCAGGGAGATAAAAGATTCGAATGGATGAGTTATGTGTTTATACTTTGCAACGCAACAACTTTGGATTAACTTCACGCACGAGTGCTCAGAATTTAACTAAGCTACGACTTAGACTTTAGCTATACATCACATATAGCTGAAGCATCGCACTCAACATATTTTATCAGGCATTGGTTGGTACAGTTCTGCGTGCTTACATATATTACACATTACACTTATATGAGGTAAAAGCATCAAAGAAAAAATATGCAGAAGTAAAAGTATTTCTACGACTCGTTGTCTTTGATGCTTTAGAAAAGTTCAATAGATTGTTTTCCATCCGGATTCTGAAGTAGTATCTGAGTGGAAATTTCAAATTTTGGAATTTGATATCGCGTATCGACTGATGTTCTAAAACCTGATGTATGTGTAGGTGGAAGAAGCTAGGACTAGGGCAACTTTATATAATTTTCTACATTGTAAGCACGTATCGAAAGTTAAGTCATAAAAACTTTGACTCCATCTACTTGTGTGCAAATTTTCACTTGTCTTTTACATTTAAAAAAAGTTTAACTTGACTTGATTCAGTTTCTCTGAACATGATCTCGAAGTTTCGTGTTTCATCAATACGTAGTGGAACAGCATTAGGGAGGATTCCACATCAAACACAACAGAAAAGCATGACATTGTTTTGTGGTGGTTTCTATATCGAGAGGAATTCTGTCAAACACACAGAGATGTTATGTTACACTTCATGTGACTTCAACTTCATGAGATACATGGCCGGCTTTCTCCACCTTGCCTTATGTCCTAGATCAATTCCTTACACAGATGTCGCAGCATCAAACACGACGAAGGCCAGAACACTAAACTCGTAAGCTAGTGGAAGCACAAAATAAACATTCATTCATAAACATTATGGAAAAACAGAGTATGCAGAAGAAAATTCTGGAATTTCATTAAAGTATACGGACACGCAGTTACAAATACATACTAAAATTTGCTTTTATTTAAATATATTCTCGTTCCTACCTGAAATTTCTATTCGCTTTCTCTCGTCGTGGCATCACCTGCTTTATTGCCATTTTACAAGTCGTCCTCTTCTAAATGAATGACTGCTGTTGCATTGCTCTCTTCTACAAATCTTCTTGATTTTCTCTCCTTATTCTTCCATGTGTACAGTTTCTCAAACTTTCTACAACAGTCAAACTAATAACAAAACACTACTACTGTATGTTCAAACCTACTAGAAGTGAGGAGCAGTGGAGAAAACAATAAAAGTTACTTGGTTATTTCCACTTTACATTCGAAATTCGTATAAAATTAGGCATTACCTACTGCCACTGAAGTAGTGCTTGTATTGTATCGCATCACAGTCTTGCAAACTTGTTCAACGTAAACTCTCCCACTCATGTTCTTTCGACAAGGTAGTATCCATCTTCTAATTAAAATTCAACGTGTGGACTGTTTTCGTTGTGGCTATTTTAT
>JAQIXW010003403.1:0-13249 GCA_034700685.1 Willowsia buskii | reverse complement strand
CTAATCATAGTAAACAAAACACTGTGATACTGCAAACTACACCATTAATAGCATGGTAATGAGGTTGTGGTTGTGTTTTCAAACATGCTTGAGCATGTGTGCAAATCACGGAAAAGGAATAACTATTTTTTTAAACTTATGATTGTAATCGTAAAGTAGTAAATTAGTAAATTGTTGAGATACCTATATGTAACAGTACCGTTGTTGCAACAGTTGAAAACAAACGTGAAGGGTATTTAATTGATTATTGTTAAGTTGATAGACCTACATTTTATATATGTTAACACATTAGGAAGGTACTGGAATAGTTTTTCTGTCAATCTTGTTGAGTGATTATAACAAGAGTATAGTATGACGGAGTCTAGACGATGTATAACTTCTGATTAATGTTACTTTACAAAACGCATAACATGCAGTTGATGCAATCTTACATTTTAGTATCTGTACAAAATTGTTTTGATATAAAAAAATCTTTCTCTTGAATAAATAATACGAGTACAACCTGACTTTAAATAAATAAAAACTCGAAGGTGTAAATTATTTTCCTACAGTATATTCTGTTAATAACGAATCGTCTAGCACCACTTTGTCAGTAGCTCCAAGTATGAATAATTTTATCCTTGTACTTATGTATACTATACATGAATTAGGTCTATTCATATCCCCTTAAAACTGACTAGCAATGATTTAATCAAATCACACGCATCACCTATGTCACGCACAATGATTGTTGTTGATGATGAAAAACATTCGCATTCTCAATACTTTAAACTCTATTCTAAACAAACAATTCATTTGAAACGAGTTTTTATGCAAACGGGAGCAATGAACAAAGCCTAACTGACTAGACTGGACCTTCCAGGACATTTAGCACAGTTTTGGATCTTGTGGAATTACATAATAGAACAATTCCCATGTTAAGAAAAAGTTTTTTCTTTCTTTTATTATTATGATGATGTTGCAGAGTCTTTTTAAAACTCCACATTTCCTTCACCTTTACCTTACAGTTACAGTATGTGTAAGAACGAACTCAATTCTGTGAGAAATGGTCACAAAGTACCTGCACCCAGCCAGTAGTATATTTTGGACTGTGTTCAGTAATGTTTTCGTTTGGTACTTTCGGTAGAGAAAACGCAGTGAAGTTAACATATAAATCAGGAACATCGTTTAACTTGTCTAATGCATACTATGAGAATCGAATAGTTCACACCTTGCACTTTCTCCCACAAAACTTTTCCCATTTATCTACGCATATATGTCATCATGTCCTGATCTACACAACAGCACTTACTTGCTCGTAAATGAACGCCTAATAAACGACTATATACTACTGCCACACTGACGCTGTTGCTAGTTTGTGACGGTATCGGTGGTCTTGTTCTGTATGATAAGAGGAGAACAGAATTATTGTCTGTTTTGAAACAAATGAGTACCGTAACGGTCCTATTCAAAGAATGATAGTTTATTAATATTATGCATACATGTTCCTCGTTCTAATAGCTGTTGCCAATGCGATGATATAACGCGATGTCGTGCTTGTATCACGCACCATTGATCTATCATAACGACACACTCGAGAGAATCCCTTTGTAATAAATGAACGAGTAAGTAAGGAGAGGAGTATATTACATACATTGCGAGTAGTGAAAGTATAAGTGTTGTTTATGTTCCACGATCCTGCTACCATCGACCACCCGTATTAATAAAAAGGTGAATTCACCATCATCAAGAATTCATAGTTCGGCCACCTCAATATAAATTATAATATTATATATATATATATAAATTGACACGTAATTCCCAATTTGTTGGGCATGCTATCTGTCTTCTTGCATGAAACGCGCTCTATCTCACTATTGTTTCCCTTCCGTATCATTATTATTATCATCAAATAATGGAGGTTACCAGTTTTGGAAACACTAAATGTAAAGTCTTATATGTGTGAAACATGTTGTTCAATTCTTCCTGGAAGTAATAACATCAATTCACACTTTTTGTGTATAAGTGGGCGTGCTGCTTAGATGAACACCTATTCGTAAAATGGAAAACACGTAAACACATTTATGCAACGCGAATGCGTTTGTTTGTAGCAGTAAAGTAAAGTAACTCATTGTTGTCTCGTAAGGTATAAGTAAGTGTGCATATGGCATTATTACAGTATGCATATTCCTGGAAATTTCTGACAGAAGAAGGAGTCATGTCTGCCTCTCTGTGCTAATGTCCATTTCTTGGAAGGAAAAATTATTAAAAGTTAGAAAATATTGAGGGATTTACTGCAGTAGGATGTACGTTCCCACTACCACCATAGGGGACATTGGAACATTATCGATATCTGGTAAAATGATAGATATATTATATATATATATTTACTATGCGTCACACATGCTACTTTAATAACATGTAATTCGTTTGCGTCCAATTTTTATGTTTGAATGAATATCAATATGTGTTTTACCAGTTTTTTTCGATTTGTTTTTCTTCTTTCGTCATTGCGACTTTCGTGATCCTGTTTTTGTATGTTAATAATTATGCAACGATTGTTGTAAATATCCCTATTTTTTTAAATATAATCAATAATCATAATATAGTAATCATTACAAATATATGTACCTAATTTTAGAAAAATAAGTTGTGTAAAATTTTGGTATATATGTCATGTGGTGAAGAATATTTTCATTACTTGTTCATACGATTTTAGAGTTATTATTAAATAGTAATAATATCATGTTTGTTTTTGTCGAGCTCATTCACTTCACACAAAGTGAATGCTGCACATTCACTGATGATGATGATGATGATGTCATTTCGTCTTATTGAAATCACGTTAAAACTAAACTTGGAACTGTACCCACATCATATTATATCGTCAACATTGAACATGAAGACACAAAAACATTTGAGTATTTATATCAAATATTACTGTTGTCATTGTGAAGTTCAAAGATGATTGGCAAAAAGGATTTTTTTTAATCGACTGATTTAATAAATCAAATGTATGACAATCAGTTTACAGGAAGCAACAAAGAGATTTGACAGTGTGGATGTTTTCAATGGAAATTTAGATTTAAAAGATGATTGGTTAAAATCTGAAACCTAAAATATATTTAGAGGTCTATTACAGAATTCGGTCTAGTTAAAAATGTGATTTTTGAATAAGACTCTTTTCGTGCTAATCTTAAAATACTTTCACCGCGATAAAAAGTTGGCTGATAGTTACATGAAGTGACTTGAGACGTGTTTCCTATTTAAATGCTAGCATCGCACTTACCGCTATATGATTAGTTATGCTATACTCTATATTCTGTATTATTATTATTACATGTCATAATTATAATAGCTCAAAAATCATTGTTTTTCTTTTGGACATTGTATATATTTGCAATAGAACTGTTTCCGGCGGTGTAGTCATTATAGTTACGCTACTATATTGATGATAAACAACATATAAATTTTTCCTATACTTTACTTTTACCTAAGTACTCAAATGTAATGCTGTTATGCTTAAGAAGATTGCGGTGTAGTGTTTTGTATAGAATGTTCCATTAACCATTTCGTTTTTAGCCAGTTTACTTAGTATTGTGTACTAATCGGATGAATTGTTGTAACAAGTTCGGTGAGGTCAATTATGTGTGTATTTATGTATGTATTTGTGTGAGTGTGTATGTATGTGGCGGTGAGAGTGGCGCATGCCACTGTTTCTTCTTATCATGCGACATGTGTCTCTGTGTTAAATATTAGGCGTTACATTTTTGATTACTCTTATAAATTCAGTTTTAAAATGGGAATGCACTTGGAGAATAGCGCACTCTGAATCCCACTCGCAATTTCATTTTTAATGGAATTAGTTAAACAATGTACATGTAACGCATACACAAATACCGTTAAACTTTGTTTTTCCCTTTCGTAACTGAGTCATCATAATTCGTACTAAGTATATATATTATAGAAGTAGTAATTTGGTTATAATAATACATTATAAAACGAAATCCTCCATTTTATTTTGTTGGTATTGTTCATCAGAGTACGCAGATAAAATTATATACGCTGTAGAAGTAGTAATAATAATAATACAACATTTTCTTACTTACCTTGCTCTAATTCGAATGTCTAATTTTATATTTCTCTTACAAAATACAATACAGAATAGTATGCACTTTAATATAGATATATTATTGAGATTAATTTGATTCTATTTAGCTCACAAGGTTGAGATCCGAACCACAGCTTGTTTACTTGATGACGAACTAGTACCAACATCTCCACCACCGGCGCCGCCGCTTCTTGCAGCGCTCGCAAGCTTTGGAGAAGGCGTTCTGGACTCCATTTCAACAGTGGCAGGAGCTGGAAGCGTCACAAGTGCTGTTGTGACTGATGTAACAGGGCTTTGAGTGGCGTTTAATCGGTCTGTTGAGAGCTCTTCAATGTTCTTCCCAGAAATGGCGGACATTTGTGCAGCCGAGGAAGAACTTCTTGGATCACCCCCGCGATCAGATTTCAGTCGAATCTGAATGTCATTCAACTCATCGGTTTCATCTGCATTGTCCTGTGCGTGCGATCGACCATGTTTCTAGATACATGCATAGCACAAAAAAATTCACATTAGTACATCAACAACAACAGAGGAATATGTCTTCCGTAGTCACTTCCCAGTCCAGTCGATCACATTTTTTTGGATGAAGGAGTGAAACAGAATATACAGGACTTTGAAAAAAGATCCATGCCAAATGAGCCTCCCTACAGGTCGTTGGCCCTGTAGCCTAAAAATATACTTATTTCTTTCTACTAACAGCCCTCCTCTAAGTCCTCATTTATCAAACCTGTATTATCGCTGATAAATCAGAGACTTCTAGCTAGCAGGAAAGTGGGTGTCTTGCGATAAATCTTTCCCTAGCTGTCTGAAAAAAATTTGCATGATTCAGTTTGCATTCCTAAAGAGCGTGATACAATTTATCTGTGCATATTGGCACCCAGTCTTTTAGTTAGTTTGGTTGAACTACTACTGCACACAGTATACAGTTGATTCTCGCTGACATCGTTTTACAAAGATGGTTGAAAATCAATCAAAGTATTTACGTAAATAGAAAATAATGAACAGTGGTCACGGTTTGCAACCCAAGCTTTTATGTTTGGAGTTTCACATGTACAATATAATGGGTGACTAATGAAAGCAAAACCACGAGAATCATACATATTAATAATATATATATCCACATATGTCTACATACATACGTTCAACTTATATATACACACATGAATTATATGAAAGCTACATAACACATAATAATTGATTATTGACCAATTACGATTGGGTACTAAATGGAAATATGGAAATTGCGCATATAGACTGCGGGTGCAAGAAGGGAAATCAATAGTCTCAATTTCATTATGGTAACAACAATACATTTTGCTATTGAGATTGAATTGACAAGAACCACGATGCAGACTGAAGAACACAATAGAACGATTTTTAGAATAGATATTTGTTACAGAAAACCAACACATTTTCATACAGATTCCATTACAGTATGAAAACAGATTCAGAGACAAGACGATGCAGTATTATGAGTTTCGTCAGAGAAGAAAATGCATAACACATAAACAATAGTAATAAATAACGATAACAACGAAAGTTCCACATTAAAAGGGAAACATACAAATTTGCGTACATGGCTCGATGACGTACGTGTTTAAAATATTGATAATAATATATATGCAATCAGTACACATACTTCATTGACGAAAGCACTGAGAGATTTGTGAAAAGAAGTAATGGAGAAAGTTCAAACCAAATCTAAGATAATAGCACGCAAGCAGAGCTTTCTCCCCATTCTGGAGATACATAAATAGTAGTAGCCACACGACATGTAATCACGTACAATGTATGTAAGTGTAAAAATAACTAGTACAACAACTTATAATTAATAAGTCATAATTAAATCAATACAGACAAATGTTTTCATTAATTTGTAAAGAAACGTATAGTCTCAAAGTTCAGACTGAGAGATAGGGAGAGAGAGAGAGAGAGAGAAGTAGTGATATAGTTGAAAAACTGCATGGCACACACATAATAGTAAAGTACAAAGAATAACAGTATAAGTGTTGAGTGAGACACAGAGCAAGGAACACAATGAAAAGAAACACAATGAATAAAGCAAAACATTTACTGATGAGCAGGTGAAGTAGAAGAAATTAAAATTGATTGTTTACTGTTGCTTATAATTTTGCATTAGAATAATAGTTTGTCGAATGAGCACGAAAGGATAACGAGTAGTCATCATTATTGATTTTTAAGAAGTTGATTGTGCCCATTCAGAGTATGGTTTATTTGTACACTGTGTACTTAAGCATGAGAAGTAGTATTCAGCCATAAATATCAAGTAAACATTCATATAATAACAGTAACAACAATAATAATAATAAGTGTAACTGAAATCACATGAATAATGGAAATATTCATACAGGAAGAGATTTTTCTTCGAATATACGCAGCGGGGAGAGATCTTTTGTGACATGTTTCGCCGGTTAAATCAGAAATTGCTGTTATTTTGTCTGATAGTACGGATTATTCTGGTGGTGATGATGCTTGTTGCACAGCAATACGTAATGCACAACAACTTTTGGTCGTGCTGCATTCATAATTGTCACAAAAACAATATTAATATACAGATAGACAAGTACAATAGCAGTACATAAATTAAGTAATTATTAGAGAGAGAGAGAGAAAGTACTTCATGCGTTATATAGACAGAGTACGATTAGACAATATATAGTATCATATATTATTGTTGAATCCCTAATTTGGGTTACCGTACGTAAAACAAAGTATAATAATACCTCTATAATACGTACATGTTATAATAGTAATGCACTCCTGCTGCGTGTAAATTCTCAACAAGGGAAATCTCAGAAACTCCAGCATACATCCTCAAGAGATAATAATTAAGACAAATTCACCTGCATTATCACAACACTAATTAATACACATTCAACATACATAATATACGACATATATAAAAGTATGCAATTGCAATAAGTAATATATATACGTACTTATAGTATACATATTATATAAATAGACAGATACAATCAGGTCTTTCCTTTTTCTTTTGTGCTGTTCATCGCGTAAAAAAAGTGTCCACTGAAGTAAAGCAGTCATGTGGCAAATTTTATACGAACGAGTTGTAAAGCAAGCATGTTAATAGACATACCAAAGTGGGCCGCCGTGTCATATTTATGTATCACTGGAACAGCAGGTGGATCTCTTGTATGTAGTGTCAGCAAACTTTCGCACGATATAATTATTATGATTATTTTTTCTAATGATTTTTAAAGATATACAAGTGAAAGCACAGGCAAAGCAGGAATAATAAGAGGAGACGGAAGCAGAAAATGATGTAATATATTACATATTTGACGGAACAACAACAGCATCATCATGAACACACATGACATATCACTTCCTAGAGGAAACTACATTCTTAGATCTTAGATACATAGGTAGATCTTTACATCTTCAGGAAAAGGTATAGCAGATATAAAAGCTCAGTTATTTTTATCTGATAGCAAGCAAGCAATGGATTATATTTATGCGTAGCGTAATGAGCTGTCCTTTAAAAAAGGTTATTACGATATACGAAGGATGTTTGGAGAAACAGGCACCCTCCGTCATTTCCACTATGAACTTCTACTGCTGCGCTGATCAAAGGCGCTCATGCCACTTGCTACTTTTTTTATGCTGAATGCAGACAGGGTAAAAAGCACT
The DNA here is from genome assembly GCA_034700685.1 of Willowsia buskii. NCBI lineage: Eukaryota > Metazoa > Arthropoda > Collembola > Entomobryomorpha > Entomobryidae > Willowsia > Willowsia buskii. The sequence goes on along the minus strand of JAQIXW010003403.1, from coordinate 5,487 downwards.
ATGGGTGGTTACAGACAAAATATTGTTTTTGGCACAAACTAAAAAATACAAGCTTCTTCTTGACTCCATATATTAGTCACGTTGTTGTTTCACTGTCTTAGACAGAGAATAAGCTCAAGGTATAGATAATAATAATAATGGTAGCAGTAACTACATGTTTATTATGAGTTAGTTTATACAAAGCTAAAACTTTTGACTCATAAATGTAGTCTCTGGCAGGATTGTTGCTCGTTTAATTACTTGTACAATGAAAAAATATGTTGTGTCTGCTGTTGCTTACGAAGCCATTATTTCTGGCTTCTAGATTTTCAAGTTGTCTCAAGTTTGAGTACATAAATGTGCGCAACAGTAGCAAAAACTGTAGTGTAAAATAAGTGTTTACTGTTTGCATAAATATTATATTCTTGATTGTACTTGTCTGATGTACAAAACTTGTTATATCATGTGCTCTTCTGACTTCCTAGTCACTTTCACTTCAGAGTTGATAAAGATTTAGGAAACTTTATATGTAGTGTTGCACGACAATTAAAAACATAGAAATACATGAGCAAATGTGAGCGCACAAATAACATACTACTATTACATTTAGAAATTACAAGCAAAGCGTGATAATTTTAACTGGGAAGAATGTTTACTTGTTAATCGTTGTTACTTGCTACTCAAGTAACCTAAACTAAATACATTTTCTAAAACTACGAAGGTGAATATCAGACAAACAGATGTATTGTATGTACTTGCGTAGTAGCTAGCTTATACATATTTGCACTGAAAACAAGAAAGCTGTTAAATGTTGGCAATGTACCTAGTAATTTAGCTAAATAACTCAATTAAAGATTTTATCAAGAGAGTACATCAAGTACAAAATGATGGGATATAGACAAGCAGCGGATCGACACAGCAAGGACACTTCACATTTATGTTTTATTTTATGCTTAAATTAATTTGCTGCTGATTCGACGACTAAAAATGAACAATGGAAAGCAGCAGCATAATAAAAGAAATTTAATTTTCATTGCGCAACACAACTCTCGGAGCTTAAAAATTTATGTCCATTTGCATAATTACACAAATAAGTGAAAGGCAGTAGTAGTAAATAGTTTGAAAAGTTTAATGCAATCAAAGGATGAATGAGAGTGTTGAGTGCTTTGTTGATTTTCTCTCTTGTTCTGCTCTGTATAAATGGGAGAGTGAAACTGGTTACGTGAATACATGTCACCAAAATGTCCTTGTTCTGCATAGAGTACTTATTTTCATTGTAACTGAAAATTAAATTGAATTTTACAAAAATAGCAAAGCACTTAAATGGATGGAGCGTTTCATAAGCAATTGTTCTTCTACTACTTCGTTACATAGCGGGTGCAAAATACGACTAATGTTTGCACGTAGAGCGCATATTAACTGAATGACTGCTAGACAATGAAGGCAAATCGCATTTCTGTTTGCTGGATCATTAACAAACGAGCAGGCTTCTTTTTTTATTCTGTTGTGTGGACGCAACCAACTTGCTGACGCATTGGTTTACAGATAATGCGAAAAAGTCTGATAAATTACGTGACGAATTCATCAAACAGTGGAGATGAACAGTGGGGGGAGTGAAAGTGATGGAGGGAGTGGTGTAGAGGTGGTTGATCCGCCAATTATAGATTTCCATTTTATAATTGGCAACTTGAAAACATTCATCCGAGCAGTTACAGTTGTCTCAGTGTCATCACCATTACACCATGCGAAATTTTACACGACAGAGATCATTCATCATTCACAGACGCTTAAAGTGTGAGTCGAGCAGTGGTAGCTTCATTATAGTGTTTAAGTATAGGTATACTCACTGATACTGGTTATATAGGTAGGTATTTCTATCTACACACTTGATTTAGGGTTGTAAGTAATGGTGTAAGAGATTTTGTCGTTCGGGTGTAGTAAGGGGTTGAAGGGTTGCAACAACAGGAATCAGCTAATGATATAGGTGATTGATCTACTGGTCACAAGTTGTTTAAAAACTCTACAACTTCTGTGATTTACTCTAATTCTACTGCCCTGTAACTACAATAAATTGAGTCATTGTGTTTCAAAGCAAGATATTTAAAAATTAAGAATGAACTTCAGGAATATTTTACAGGCTACTTAGTTTATTCATATGCGCAACTGTGCAGAAACTGTATTACTCATCCATCTTTGGGTACAAGGATAGTGAGGAAAGGTGTTGTATACGGAAAGTTCATGCCAACACGGAAAACATCTAAAGAGAGAAATAGGGATGCATTCCGAAAAACTGTCTGTCGTCACTTATTTTTCTCGACTTACTATTTGCATTCACATGTGTTACTTAAAGGAATATATAGGGCGACAATGATTGAGGAAACCTTCCATAACGAGCAATTATTATCAATGCATAAGTTGATGGTTACATTAATTTCACAGGTGTATTTTGGAACCTAAAGATGTATTAGGCTGTAGGTATTGCATTGGTGCGCATTCCTTCTACTGGAAACTGAGCTCTTGCATTTACAATAACTTCAAATAAAAAGGTTCTCTAACAGTCCAATAAGTTCATACCAGAGAAAATAGCTTACTTGTAAGAAATTGGGGGTTGGAAAATGCCTTACTAACGAGGGAGTTCAAAGATTGCGTGAAACAAAACTACGAACCTTGAAGAATATCTACAGTACTGATCATAATTAATACGGAAAGCAAACAATTCTTCTGGTGGTTGACTTGCAAGACAAGTATAAAAAGTAAAAAAGTGACAATGATATACTCGGGAATACGTAATCATTACATCAAACGAAAAATTGAAAACTAAAACGTGTTGAACTTCTCAATAGAAATCACTAGTTCAGCTCATGTGAAACGCCTACAAATTTTATGACTCCGTAGGTGATATCTCATACCGCTATCTGGTTTCATACAGTGCTTTATACTGAAATGTGCTAGAAATTTGAAAGTTATAAATATTTACTTTCTCGTTTTTGCAAACTTTAACTTTCTAAATGGCTAACATATCATGATGTCTACTCTTACTTTCACTGAGAGGCATCTAACTAACTATTTGACTACGGTTGAATGAAGTGAAAGCTATCTCGAGAACAATATTTACAATTGTATATTGGCTTCTATTGACTAATTTACTGCAGGTTTGCTATTTCTCTTGATTGCTTGTTTGTTCATCAATTTAATGAAATTCATTTGGGCATGAAATAAATGGAAATTATTGGTTGCTATAGTGCTTTAAAATGGTCGATGCTCCGAAAAACTCTCCGAAACCAGTGTCAATAGAAACTTAGCAAGAGCAGTCTGTTTCCCATTGTTTTTTTTTAACTCAATAAAAAGTTAAAACTGGGGTATTTCCAGATTTTACGGCAGATAAGTATTAAGTATACATTATACATACATACACACATTATTTAAAAAATTTAACGGTTTTCAGATATGGAGAGTTTTTTGGTCATCCTCAGTCTTTGGATCTATTGTCTAGAGACACTCTAGAATTTTACGTGTAAATTAGGTGCAGGAATTATTTTGTTCTTTCAGAGAGGAATGACTAGGAAGGGAAATTACGTGTCGGAGCTTTTTATACAGATGAGCTTGTGTTTAACTATAAGTTAATATATCTTGCATGATGTGGAATGCACAAGAAAATCTAGTTTTTGGGGCGATTTGTTCCATACAATGATCAGTGTTTAGAAGTTTCTTTTTATCAGGGAAAAGAATTGAAGCTTGTCATAATTTTTGGAATGTGCTTGAGGAGATGAAATGTAAATATTTACACAGTAACTGTCCAGTTTGGAAGGTGATGCTAACAAAGGGATCATTTGAGCATGGAAAAACTGCCCAATAAATTTGTGTAAAGGTATTGATTTGAACAAGTATCAAAGAGAGGAGTAGCGTGAAATCCGATTCCAGAGCCTGGAACCAATAACTTTAAAACAACTTTTCTGTTCTTATTGTCCTTTACTATTTCCATTTCATTGAGATGAAGATTGTTTTTGAAATTTAATGCTAACACTACACTGTGTAGTATGTACTTACTTTGAGCTCATTCAGTACAGTTACATTTCTAATCCATTGAATGATCATCTCGCACAAAGGTTGAGAATTTGATACTTGCTCATCCAGAAAAAAGGAGTTCTATACTAATGTTGACTAGTAATGTAAAATATAGAGGGTAAAATGTGAATGGTAAAAGTATTTTGTATTCTCAAAGTGAAAGTGAATGATAATAATATCTTGCTGTTTTGCTTTGATTTTACAATCGAGTATCATCGGTGATATTATGGAGATTGTGCTGTAGTATTGTTTTATGTTGTGTTTGTTCGTTTGGACAGGGAATTGTTACCTGATGTGTTCGCACCTCAATCTTGTCGCTATACACGTAGACTACGCGGTCTGAAGAAGCACCAGCAGAAGTTGTTGGTAGGACTGGGTTGTCCGACGGAGGACCATCGGCAAGAGAAGTAGGTGCAATGACAAAAGACGTTGTAGCTGCTCCAGATGGACCACTAGTTGTTACAACGACATTTGCAGCTGTGGCAGTAGAAGAAGTAGTTGTTGTAGTTCGTCGTCCAGGGCTTGCTGCCAAAAATGGTAACGTCTTTTCCCCCAAGATTCACGGATTTCAAGCATTATGTAGCAATATAGCGAAGGAAGCCACCGAAAATACAATATCGATACAATACTCAGGCAATCTATTTTTTCTGTCACATATTATCTCGTATATTTACGCTGTTGTAAAAAATCCATTATATACAAAACATGTTGGTATGTATGTTATACTAGGTATTTATGATATGTATTTACGGATATTCGAAAAAATAAATATACATCACCATTCCACCATGACCTGAATGGATAGGACTTTTTTGAACATGTTTACATCTCTATATAGAAGCATCCTTGTTTATCTTTGAAGCTAGAAGACGTAACTTTATTCTTTTACTTCCGATTTCTGATGAACACAAAACGTGTCATGTGTTTTTACTATCTGCAGTTGAGAACTTTTGTGCTACTTAATGTTAAACACTGGTACTGCGATGCGATCTTCCTTCTTGTACAAACTTCAATATTAAATCATGTAGTAAATATACTGTCTCTTATAAAGTATGTATTATGTATGCATTTCTAATTTCAAAAACAAACAAGCCATACCAATGACAAGTGAGTATTTACCCTGTTGTCCATATGGACTCATAATCATAACAGTAGTAATGCGCACCAAAATTATTAGTTTTAAAACTACTTGTGTTGCGCGTCCTTCATGAGATAAAAAGGTTCTTAACTCAAAAGACTCGAAAGACAATGAGTTTAAGTGCATGCATCAGTGGAAAAGTAAACACAGTTCTTCAGAGAGTCGACTGTAAGTAAAGCATTTGTACTTTACTCTTGTGTTCGGTCGGACAAGGAGAAAGCAAGTAAAGTAAATATAATATTTTTAATATGATTCTATAGCAAGCAATCCTTGTTTTAATACTGTCATTTGTATAACCTTTTTGC
>JAQIXW010003402.1:0-13250 GCA_034700685.1 Willowsia buskii | reverse complement strand
CACGATTTGATGATGGTCCAGTCGTGATCTACCCTGATTTTGGAATGACTCATATCTAAATCATGGAATATTACAAAATGATATGATTGATTTTTTTTTCAGTTGTCCAGCATTTTGAAGAATTTCCAATTATGGTCATGCAGGTAGAAATCAGGTTTAAACAAGTCTCAAATAAATAATATTTTGATAGTAATCAAGTATAATTTTTGGATACAAATGAAGTCTAAAATTTATCCAATTCTGTGAAAGCAGCTATGCTTTTATGATTTCACTCAAAAAGCAGTTTTTCCAGGCTACATTCTAATTTTGGTTTCTCATGAATAGCGTGCGACACTCATTCGGAATCCGGATACCCATTACCCACCCCCCTCATTTTTCAAAGTCGCCATGCATAATGTCATTTAAAGTTTGTATTTTCTGGAATCCAGTGACTTTCATGATTTCAATGTTGCTTACTATGCTCGTTCAATGCTGCAGCAAACACTAGCATCAATTTGGTATCATTAAACTACATAATAATGAATTCATACATTTATGGTAAGGATCTGAAGCGTGACTTAAAACTGCATAGGTATGTATGTTTTACCTATTTATTTTAAGCGTACACAAAAATCACGAGTAGTTAAATAAAACAACTGTGATGGTGGTATTTGGTGTAAAAGATAGTAAATGGTCCTGGCCATTTTGCTTTTGAATGTTAAGCCCAGCTAAATTGCATCTAGTTTTAAAATTAAGGAAAACAATATGCTGAGATGAATTTCATCCTTAGCACGTCGGCTCATCGGCATCGGCACGTGGAATAAAAAATGTTATAACTCAAGCTAGACAGAATCTCCTGACAGTCAAGCAATTAGATAAATTCTAAGCTTAATAACAATTTTTATTTTTATCTCAAATTACATAAGACATAATAGGAGATATAAAAGTATGATGGGGCTTCTTAAATGTTTTGAGTCTAAAACTACCTGTACAAATTTGTAAACCATGCTTGATGATTGCCAAAACAAGAAAATCCAGGTGAGATAGCGATTTCCCGGATGAGAAGGATAATCATGCTAGATATTCATGCTATTATGACCAAAAGTGCAAAACTGGACATGTGCATGCAGAATACGAAATTTTCGGAATTTTTGGGGTGATTTGAGAGATGCGTGCTCCCAGTTACTTCACTAAATTGAACTAGGCAATTTTTAAATAAAAACCAACAAGATTTTATTCAAACAAACTTCCTCTCATTATTTGTACATACAAATTGATCAATCAATTGATCTACTGTTGAGGCATCAAGGAAAGCGCTGATCCTTAATCATAGTTTCAACAACGGATTTAAATTAAGTCTTAAAAACTATATAACTGATTAACATTAACATGACAAGACACTATAGTTAAAAATTCGTTGAACTTACTAATTAATTTAATGAAAGACTGCTGAGCAAGATGCAAAAATCTATTTACATTCCACTAATTAGCGACAATAATTAATAATACTTTTTTGTCAGGTACCACTTGCATGCCATCTCTTCCTTAGTCATCCATCATGTTCAACGCATCCTCAAAATCGACAGGTAAAGGTCTTGGCAAAACTTTAGACTCTGACTCGAGCAAATTCTGATTATTTGAGGATGACCCCGCTCTTGCATGGATAATTGCAATGTTGTTCACAGCAGCAGCCCCTTGTCCTCTATCCACAGCAGCGTGACCGGAAGCCAGAGGCACTGCAGCCACCTGAGTTTGTTGCGGTGGTGGCGCCACCCAGCCTCCAGCTCCTCCATAATGAGCGTACCCTCCATCTCCATAGTTAGGTCTGGAATAGTAACTGCCATCTCCTCCAGCAGCATAGCCTCCTCCTCCACTGTAATAGTTTCCTCCTTGACTGGAGTAGTATCCTCCTTGCTGATAACCGGAAGCGCCATGATAATGATGATACTCATTACTAGGAGCTGGATAAGGTTGATAAGGCTGTTGGACTACAGGTGGATTGGGGTAAGAAGAGTAGTGATGATGATGCACCTCACGTCCTGGTCTGTAGCCCCAGGGGAGCTTTCATATCGACGGTTGACATACATCGTGTCGCTCCCATGCTTCTTCAGCTTCTTGAAGAGGAGACCTCGCTTATCACGGGATAAGGTGGAGGATGAATCTGAGGAGGTGTAACATCATTCATGTAATGATATAACAATAAAAAGAAGAGATGCAGATACAGGCGAGCTCTGAAAAGACTTCTGATGAAGTAATAAAAGCCTGTTACATTTTCAATGAAATTTTTCATGCTAATGAAAAGAATATTATAAGAAATGAGTTCATAAAGTTATGGGGAAATGATTGCTCTATAGACCACTTGACTTGACGACGAGCACCGCTATGCAATTCACGCAAAAGTTATACAATAACTTTAGTATTCTTTTATGCCAGCTTTGAAAGTAATACAGGGAAAAGGTCAACCTATTCGTATCCAAAATTCTATCATCAATAATTCGAGTAAAATCATAGTTTTCATTATTGTACCCACCATCATCTAGGAGATGAGGGGCACCGGAAGAGGTAAATACATTTACACGGTAACGATAATTTTAAGGCTAGTATGTGCCCCCAGTCGAGTCCTCCCGACTTATCGCTTTCTCTCACAGTAGAAATTTGCATTGGCTGAAGGTTGAAACAACTGGTCAAATATTTTTTATGAATGGTTTTGTTTCGTTGAGCAGGTCTTTTGAAGCGTGAATGACATCGCGTGGATTCAGCTTTTCTGTAATTTTTTATGCAAATTATTTTTTGTCTTGTGTGAACTGTGGAAATGCATAAGTTAGCAGCAAAAAAAGAGTAGAAATAAGCAATGATTTTTTTAATTCGCAGAGCTTGGAGACGTGGCAAACTGGCAAACAAGAAGTGCAGCATTTACACGAAAGGTCAAGAGCAACGGCTGTGCTGTCCATTGGCTCTGGTTGGGGACACTGCGCTGCGCTGGCGCTGGACTGCTGTCATATTTGATGACCCACTGCCTCCATGGACAACTTGGAGAGGACCTATACTGGAATGTGATGAGTCTCCTGCCAGAAACGATGAGCAGAACGGTTCTGTTCGCGTCCATCAATGCGGATGAAGTCCAGCATCAGAGTTCCAAGGCATTGTTGATGGAGTCAGGGTCGCTGGTTACAGTGGGGCAGTTGAACGAGATTTTCAAAAATAATAATCAAGGTAAAAAGACAAGCGATTCTGTTCCTAAATAGATTCCTCAACTAACAACTTGAATCTTTTTAAAGGAATGACCCTAGCCATCCGTTATGGTTTCCCATCTTGCAAGAAATATTATTCAGAGTTCCAGAGGAAGTTGAAGGACCACGTTATTTAGTACCTGAGGTATTTTTGTTGCCTTAGCTCGAATAATTATCTGATTGTCACATTGCCCCAAAAAACCTTACAGTCTAATTAATTGTTATAAAAACTTCCATTAGTCCGTGTGCCTCATTGACGAGCTCATCATCTGTAAGACCAGAACCAGACGACATCATCTTCCAATTCTACAAGGCCCGAATGAAAAGAAAATCATCAGAAAAAGCACGTTCTGAAGATCCAAACGCCCTCGTAACGGTAACAGTTGGAGGAGCAGCAGCATCCAAGGAGAAAGCCAACACAGTATCGGCAAGTGAAGCTCAAAAGCTATCAGTATAAAAAAATAATCTCAAGCAGCTCTCAGCATCAAGCAGATTAAACTCAGGGGAAAAAATACACAAGAAATTGCAGAGTACATAAAATATAAATCATTTCAATGATCTCGGCTCATTTTTGCAGAGCCATCATTCTCGGAAGTCGAAGAAGCAGTGGTAATATTGGTAATTATCTTTTATCTTTATTTGTATCAGTCATTCTTTTGTATCGACTTTTAAACCTTTTTGAACTATTTTTCTTTGCAAATAAAGTTTTTCGAAAAATAAATCTTAACAAGTTGCAACTTGAAAATATCGTCGTACCATCTCAGATACTCCCTGGTAATCGCTGCTTGGCCTATTGCACGCGTCGAAAGGTACAGCATTTTGTATCCATTATCTTGGATCTGGGTGAACAACTGGGCGACTCCAAACTGCGCCCAGCCAATGATTGGGAGAATGTGGCCCAAGACATCAGACTTTGTGATGGTGTCATCAATGGCGGACACGACAACCCTGTCATCCTATTTCCACGTAGACGTGATATCTTGCGACAGTCGCGCCCTGATAAGCTGTCGAGACACTGAAGATATTCATATTGCTTCGTTCTGACCGTACTTCAATCTCAGCTGGATCAACTGCTCTGTCGTCAATCTGAGTGACTTCTTGAATTTCTCTGGAACACACCCATTCACTGTGGACCCTGTGGAATTCATCGCTTCTGAGATCTGATTGACCAGAGGGAGACATTGTTGCTCCCAGTGTGACCCCCAGTCTTGCGCTCATCTCGACCTCCAGTTCCTTCTGACTCGTCTGAAGAGCTGGTCTCGGAAATGGGAAAAATCTTGGGGCCTCCATTGCATTGGTAGCGGTTGCTTCCAAGATTGCAGTCAAGTCTTTTCAAACTTTAGAATGGGAGCTATCCACTTCCAAGCCATGTTCCACGTCCAAGTCCTTCCCCTTTTGTGACTCTGGGGATGACCATGACTGGTCTTCTTCGGCGGAATTGAGATCTCCTCCAGGGAAACCAGGAGTAGCCCTCCTTGTTGGAACCACGATCCCCACGATTGCCGCACCACTGCCCCCTGAGGAGTTGCTGTCATGACTATGACCTGGAGAACTATCCTCCTTCTTGATGAACTGGTCGACCAGTCTTTGGAACGCGTGGGATGGAAGAGGTCGCTTCAAAAATGTGCTGGAGAGAAGCTGCTGAAAGGCAGCCTATAGTTAAAGCAAAAAGTGAGAATTCTTTTTGAATGAGAGCGATAACAACATGCTACCTAACTTTCACCTAAAATGATGATCACATTCAACTCTTGCATGGCATATGGCATGCCATGCGACTTCTTCCCGCAGTCATCTCTTTTTTAATACATGTTGCTCTTGTAGTTCTTCTAGTTATAAAAATTTCTCGGATAATAATCTCAAGATTATGGTTGTGTATTTAAATATGAGAAAAAGAGGTTTTAATAATTATTTTGGTAATGGTTCTCCCAAAACTTTGATTTTTAATTATTAAAAATTCATTTTCTAAACCATCGCTAATTTTGGAAGTAACTATTAATAAGTTGCATCCAATATTGATAATAATAGTCTGTTCTAAATTTGATATTCAAATTAAAATATTTCATTGGTTTATTATCCCAAGCAGCATAATAATAATATGTATGTATATCCAAGAAATTAGAAGTAGAGAAGACAACAAATCAATATTACCATTTTAAAATCAATCTCAATTTAGTGCTTTTGTTTTGATTTGATTTGCTTTTGAGGTGACATCTAAAGATTAGTTCATGCATGTTCAAGTGCAATAACTGTTCTACTAGAAAGCACTTATATCGTCTCAAATATCCCCAGCACTGCCTCCAGAACATGGGAAAAGTTGTCATTCATTGTCATTCTGCTCGTAGATCTGTGTAAGAATTGTATGTTCTTACACCAACGCGACATTTTGCCCATCTGCAACCTCCCAGTATATATTTATAAATTGTACTTTAGTGGGAAAATGTCAAATAATTTATTTCACATCACAGTATTTGTCTTGTTTTCAAGAAGGACTCCTGTACTAACTTTTGCTCACACTCATAGTTTGTTGATGGTTAATCTCATTTAAATTTCGCGAATGTCACAAGACACAGGAAAATGAATTACATAGGTTGACGATCTTACAATTAATGCGAGTTATCTGCTAATGTTTCAACAATATAATGAAAACTTGTGCTGCTGGTGTTGAAGACCCTAAAAGCATACGAGAGAGAATGACTGACAATTGAAACTATCAAACTACAATTTGTAACCCAATACTACGCAAGCCATCATTTTAAAAAGACCCACACATTTTCGTGTTCATGATCGTTCAACCAAATAATGCATGCTTGTTTACTTTACAACCATATTTTAATCATAGCAACTTTTTTCATTTATTTATTTACTATTACAATGAATGAGAGAAGCACAATTGAAAGTCAAAATTGCTAATTATTTTGATTACATTGAATTTATTTTACAAGTGCAAATTTTTATCTGGTGTCAAACACAAAAAGTAAAATAAACTTAAACTTGTGATATGGTTGCGAGATAGATGTATGTACGGAACCAAGAAACACGTTGACAGATGACAGCTAGCTTGTCACAAAGGTTTGTCTCCTCAATTCATGTAACTTTTCCATGGGAACTGGGAACACAACCAATTCCATAAAAACTGAAATATTAAAGAAGAAAAGAATTTAATTTTTTTGGATTTAATCGTTTGTCCATAAATTTTTGAAGTTAATGCACACCTCATAATGTAAAAAGCGATGGTCATCTAGGTCATGCTATCCTTCGAATGGTGCGCTTAAATGCTTAAGATTTGCTAGGCTAGGGATGCCAAATTCTGCAGTCCACAAATGTCTACACGACAATCGTTCGAAACTGAACCACTTCAAATCTGAGAAGAAAAATTAGAATAAGTTCAATTCTACACTGATGTAAAAATAAATATGAAATGTAATTGACTTCATAATTTATGGCAGTTCCAAGTCTGCTTTACTTTTTAAACAGGTAAGATTTGGCCTGGCTACCGTGATAGGTAATTTTAGCTCCCTGTCACGAGCCCAATCGTCATTAATCTTTATCACATCTGAGACATCCAAACCTGATATCCCGATATCATGAAGTAGAGAATCTTGGATTTTTAGATAGACCAGATTCGGCAGCAGCTCACAGATCACGGCAAACATCTCATTGTCACAATATCTCATCGTTAATTTCTCCACATTAGGAAGCATTTGCAAAAGAATCCTCAAATTGTGTTTAAGCCCACCCCATGTCACTTCCAATTCTGTGCAGCTTCTAAGTGCCCAAAACTCCTTACCAGGCTTCAGATAAAACCCGGGAGAGAATCGATTCCAATCCATTACTAATTTCTTTAAGTTGGGAAAAGAGCGAATGAAATCGACCGAGAAGACTTCGCCTCCGCGAAGGTTCAGACTGATGAGCTTGTCTAACGTGCGATGCTTTTGTAAAAGAAAAATATCCATAACGTTCGCATCTCCTGATAAATTAACTTCCAACTCTTTGAGAGAGGCAAATTGAGCACTTAAAATCGCTTGGAGAGCACGCATATCGTCAGCGCGTGATGCCCCCATGACTTGCAAGGTTTCCAGTGACCTCTTAGTAAAAGCAGGAACAATTGCAAGTGGATCCTTCAAGTTGATAAAATCGAATTTTAGTGTGGTAAGGGGCCACAACGACTCATTGAGCGACCAACCTTGATCCAGAGTGTTAAAAAGTGTCTGGAGACAGCTTGCTCTTGACATTGTTACCTTCAACTCCTAAAAATATCATTCGTTGTAAATCTAGTTTTCCTCCAAAATAAAGGACATTGATATATGTATTTCAGTAAAAGGTTTGATTGGAATAGTTAAAATATACTGACCTGAATTGACGGGAATTGGTTCAAAATCTCGACCATAGACACATCCTGTCGATTATACTGACCAATTATTAACGATTTAAGTTTTTCATTTTTCGGAAATTGAGACGAAGAAAAATGCTTAGTTGGTTCGACATATGCAAGAGATGACAGTGAGGAACCGATAAGACATAATTTCTCCAGGTTGGGACAAGATTGAAACACAGCATGGCGAAATTCTTCTCCCGATGAAAAATCGTTGTCCATTAAAAGTTCCCGAATGTTTTCCCCAACGAAATTCCAGAATTCCGTAGGAATTTTAGATTGGAAGCATGTGAGTGCGTAGGCGTCGACAAATGTCGCATCTGCAAACGTACTCTCCTTCTTTTGTGCAAGTTTCAAAAAGTCAGACGCATACTTTCGCTTCAACTCGTGAATTTCCACATAGGCCGCTTCTCGGAATGCGGGAGCACTAAGTGCACCCCAAAGCTTGCAGACTCTACGACAAGATTTTAAATCTTTAAGCTTTAGGAACTCAAATATCTTCTCCAAAATCTGAAATTTAAAAGGCGCTTTGAAATTCTTTTTGCAATTTTTGACATTATTTTTAACACACCACATACCATTGGCTGCAGATTAGTTGCAATTTTTACCATTTCCATCATAGTGTTTCACTCGCAATCATGATTTGCATATTCAGAAAAAATCATTAAAACTTATTTCAGGTGGCACTGGGGTGTCTAGAATGCCACCTACATGGATTAAAAATTTGTAGTCGCGGATATTTATGTAGTTCCATGCAACTCTCTGAATGGAAATGGATGCAAGTAAAACGCCGATATGAAAATTATCAAAATAGTCACAGAACAGATATTGAATTGGCGCGTAAATATTTTAAAAAGTACTACAAAACTGACCTCATCCTGATTAGTTAATATGAAAGTTTCAGTTTTGAAAATAAATAATTTTATAAAAATATTCCATACGTGAGGAATGAGGAGTGGATCAACCGAGACCTCTCGAACTGAATCCATTTTTCTGCTGTGAAATTTTAGTTGCTTTAGGAGTAACCTTTTTTGATTCACAAAATAATTTGTCCGGTGTGTCTCGCTTGAAAAGTTCTGATAAAATGATATCTTAAGTTTGTGAATGTAAACTTGTATGGAAAACGTTTTAGTTCAATCTTGAAAACTGGCCGAAAATAATTAAGGGGTAATGAAATCCAATTAAAGATCTTACTTCTTGAAGACTAATTCCTGACTTCAAAATTACGATGAAGACTATTAAGAAGATTCTTTAACAAATGAGTTAACGGTTTCTAACTTTGGACTATCTTATCCATTCCAACGTACGATTTGTGCCATTTTTGACGTTAAAAATTTAAGGTAAATAAATTCGCCACCATTAAAAACACGTGCCAAATGCCACTCTCAGCGAATGAATTGCCAGTATTTTGATAATTTTCATTGCCGCATTTACTTTTGAAACTGTGGCAAGAAACGTTTTCCTAAAATTAAGTTGCCAAATTTTCTTACACTAAACGTTTTTAAACTCTAAATATCTAGTCCAGCGTACCGTTCCGTGGAATTCAACACTTTTTCTTAATTTTGAATGGCGTGGCAACATGATTGATACAACTGCAACGTCGTGCGTTTACGTTTAAAAGTGCAATAGAGAATATGAATTGTCCTTTAAATCGGCATCTTCTCATTAATATTATAAATAATTTAGAGACAATCTTTTCTGTCAATTTTTGTCATTACATACCATATTAACCAGAAGCTTCCAGATATGTACTCTCATTAATTGCAATGTTACACACAAATTTTTCGATGAAAGCAAAATATTGTCTGAAGTCTTCCATCTCTTATTCATTTCATTCATTCCTTCAAGTATAATATTTTGTAACAGGAAAACGAAAATGTACAATGGTTGTTTTCTTGCCATGTCGACTTTATGAGAAAATGTTGGACCTATTCGTATTGAAGGTAACACGCATTTACACTTGATTTTATTTTGCTAAAATGGGTTGAAAGTTTCCTTTTAAAATCCTTTGAAGCTACGTAAATAGAGTCCAAACTGCCAACCAATAATATGTGAGTAAAATTTGACTGTCTTGAATTTATGCGTTTTTTAATGAATTTCATGTATCGCGTGATCATTTCATTTACGCAGTGGCATTCTTGTTTTTTTTCTGTAATGAGGTATTAGTCATGTTAAAATTGAGATCCTTCAGAACTTATTTGCTGGTCTGTCTGTCTTCTCCTTTACCTTTCAGATTTGCAATCAATCCTAAGTTATGATTCATATCCAAACCAGAATCGCTTTCCCTATAACCTTAACAAAATATGTACTACGTCATTAAATTAAATATTGAATACTTTAATTTTAGATGCTATATTCTACAAGTAACCTCAGGTGACATTTAATACAGATGTCTTCAGGTTTCACTTGTCATTACATTAAATTTTATTCAGTAAAGTTGTCATATAAATTCTCCGGATGGAGAAAGGAATATCAAATGCAACAAAATAAGTTGTTTCGAAAATCATTGTTTCATATTTATTTTTGATATTTTCTCTCTCTTCCTTTCATTGAGTTTAAAAAGCTCAGAAGTACTGTCATCTTTTTACTGGTGTTCATCTGTATCTGCGAGCAAGGTTGATCTTGATCATGATTCAAAATAAAAATATGTATCACCCAAATAAAAAATATGATTAAAAATTACGCTGCTGAGGAGTCACTCACAAACTGAAAATGTGTGTAGAAGAATTGTGCAAAGAAGAATAACACAATAAACTATATTGCAGTCCGTGCATGCATGGCAAATCCTCCTTTATCGCAGTTTAGAAGAGAGGCAGTAACGGCATGTAATGAGCTAATCCCGATAAGTCTCTCATGAAAACTTGTGGCTCAATAGATATTTTTCACTTCTGTTTTTTCTCATTGCCACGTTTGTCGTCTGCACGAAAAAAAAAGTTTCTCTCTACGATTTTCTTCTCTTTACTTTTGGTCCTCTATCGTATCATATTGCCCCGATACTTAAACGCTAATTACTTTTCTTCTTTCTCTACTTTATTATCCAGGCGGTTCTGGTGCTACACCAGGAGACTGATTGTCACGTTATTCACGTTGTCACGTCACGGAGTAATTCGAGGGGATACTTAAGATTCGGGTGGTGTGAGTTGAGAAAATATAAGTCATCTTATCCTATAAAAGGCAGTAATGGATAATAGACAATTTTATTTTATCTGTTGATGGACCCTCCAAACGAGTGTACTGTGTACTCTACAGAGAGAGTACTGCCAATGAAGACCTCCAGTTAGACTGGGAGGGAGGGGTAGAGATGGAAGTGCGTCGCCTCAAGAGGAAGCCGTGTTATCCGTAAACTTGGAAACAAATGTGAGATCCAAGTAACTACCTTGTCTTAATTAGGTTAGGTAGGTATGTGCTTTGGTTGGGTGATAATTATATACTCTTCGATGGCATGGCACTATGTCGCCTGCTCGTCCCCAAAATCCTCCTCGCCTTCAGAGCCAGTTTGGACATCGACAAAACGGCCACCCCTACATACAAAATGCGAGGTGGTGATCACATGCAGAGTTCAAGATGTCATTACTCACAACGAATACTGGGTAGATACCGATTTTGAAGCCATTACCAAGCAGCCTGCTAAAACGCTAAAAGACAAAGACAGCTAATGAACTATTTAGCCCATACTAAATTTTACAAATCGCTTTGCCTCCTTTGGCGGGTGAAGCTTCTTTTTGTACTCAGCTACTGCGATAACTTTCGAATAAAAATTCTAATGATGAAATTCTGATGAATGAGCAAACTAGTGTCCAATGAAACAAACAGAATACAAAACCCTATAGAAACTTAAGTTGCACGGCAATTTTACCTTTAATTAGGTCCATATTCAGTTGCATATCATTTCCCAACTTCACCCTTTTCTTCCACAACCAACAAACATTTTTATGAAAAACCGAATTCAAATCATCCACTTCAAGCATGTATGATGATCCGCATCATTAAAGATTAAAAGACTTGCTATTAATGTGCTAATATTCATGCTATGACTGCCACTACTGTCAGTACTGTCACAACTTCCTCTATGAATTTTGACCAGTGATGACCGGTGTCCCTATTCCGTATCCACATCAAGTTCTTCTACTCCTCTATCTCATCTTCGTCATCTCCATTCACCCCAGTTTCCACAGTTTCCTCAAGAGGATCTCTATCCTTCTGCATTGGATCTTCCGCAGCAATCACATCTTCCCCATTCTCCTCTGTCTGGTCCACATCTTCACTGACCTTGCTGTTGTCATACGAACCGAATGATGTGTTTCAGAATGTCTGATTAAACCCGTGCCACTGCTACTCCTCTCGGGAAGTCGATATCGTCATCTTCATCATCACAAAATTCTTGGGATTTCGGTCGGGGATGGTGATGGTGGAAATGATGAGCATCGCCAATATTTTTGCAGAAAAAATAACAAATTTAATGATTAATCAATTAAAATGTTTATTTATTAATTTAAATTAATTTAAAAGGTATTTAATATTTGTGGAACATGTCGCGACTCGCGACCACAAGCTACAATTTTTTGCACATATTCTTTAAGGGAAATTCTCTTATGTAATTTTTTAACATCAACGTTTTATGTATATGGGGAAGTGTGTCAAATTCTTCCTGAAAATAATCATACGAGATTAATTTGAGTAAAGAAGAAAAGCTGCTGTAGTTTCCAAAACACCTCTAGTTCATTTTTCTTGATTTCGTCAACGATAGATATCATTTTTCAGTGTGTCAGCCAAATACATAGAAAGACACAAAAAGCATCTATCGTCTCCGTAAAGCTAAGAAATCAAACTAAACTAAAGAAACAGCTAAGATTTTTAAAGAATTTTGTTCTCGAAACCTCTGTCGAAAGGTGTTATCGCTTATTTCATGAAAATTGCGACATTCCACGAATGGAGGAAAGGAAAGCCATGAATCATCTACACTTCCGTTGCGATCGAACCATGTCATAAGAACATACAGCATAGTTTAGTGAGATGATGGACAATTCCTATTTCGTGGTGGGAATCTGGAAAAACGTCGACCCAGAGAGTAAGGCTGCACTGAGGAGTCAGTAGACTAACAATACACACGGTTCTTCACATTTTCAAATAAAATTTTAACCTCATTTTAAAAAGAAGCGAGGTTGGCTTGTTATTTGTACGACTTTTTCTGTGGATATATCAGACCACCACAACGTTAAAAAAAGAGTTGCCAAATGGTATTATGGCTTTATCACAGGATAATGGTCAGGTACTGGTTGAGCATTGTATATAGTTATGCCCTACCTATACATATGTTCGATGTACTTATACTTATGTTGTATGTATGTACATATACGACAAAATCTGATGCATTAATTTTGATTTCTAAAAATTTACTTCATTTTTATCATTTCATTCATGAATTTTGAAACTTTTGATAGAATGCATCTTGGTGGATTTTAGGACTAAAATGCTGAAGCAAAAATTGTTTCTCCCTTTCCCCCGGGAATAGAATAGGTCCATTTTGTAATGGAGAACTATCGCTGTCGCTGAGCATATTATATGTATCCAAGTAAAAAATGCCATGATGGAACCAACACCCTGACAATATCATACGAGTCGAAGCGTTTGTTCGAGTTTAGAATCTACTCCAACCTTTTTCATACATC
>JAQIXW010003401.1:0-13253 GCA_034700685.1 Willowsia buskii | reverse complement strand
CAGGGGAGGCAAAAATTCTTTGCTTATAGGGAGATTGGTCTTATATGGAGGTTTTTTAACATTGGGTATATACACCATGGGAAATATTTTTAGGGTACTTATAAGGAGGTTTTTCTTATAGAGAAGTTTTACTGTAATTTTATTTCCGTTTTCAAAGGAGCAACACAAAAATAAACTCATGTAAAGAAAAAAAGAGAATCCATGTCGCAAGTGCTACTGTGTACACACAAGAACGTTAACTCGTCATTGTCAAGTTATCAGAAAGTGGTTCACTTCTTTTTTTTATACTTACATCCTTATATATTGTGAGAAAAGTCTGTCTGCCATGTCAGGGAAAAGGAGAGTTGGAAATTCTAAAAGACAGAGAGAATGAATTGAACGAGTTGATGAAACAAAGTGTGTAAACCCTTTAACCCTCTGTGCCAAGCTAAGATTTGCAACAGTGTATAAGTTCAAGTCACTCAGCCCCTTTTCATCTCTCTTCTTGCGATCGTCTCGTTACACTTTTTTTCTAAACTTGTTTCCGTCTTTGTTTCTCATAAAAAAAAAATCAGCATGCATATACATACGTACCCAAGCGCATATAACTGGAACAAACACACACATACAATCACACATACGTATAATAACACTTACACTAAACTTCATTTTTTCTTTCACTCTCTAAAAACTGAACTTTTTTCACTTTTCAACTTGAAAATTCCCTTCTTACAAAAATATATTTCCTATACATGCATACGGCATTATTGCCCATTCTGCATACGCCCCACGTGTGTCCCTGATAAGATATTGTGCACGTATGTATTTATAGTCCATATTAAACGCAATGCAATAATGCAAGCGAAATAGTCAAAGGAGAGAGTTTCCTTTGGTGTTGGGAGTTCATATACCGCATCTTTCCTAATAAGTACCTAGAACAGTGTATATACCTATAGAGCACATACCCAAGTGCCGTCGTAATATCTCACAGGGATACATGCCAGCAGCCACTAAAACCGACGTGAGCCATAAATTATCGCATAAATTGTACCAACAAATAAATTTGGTTACTCACTACTCACTTCTACTCTACTAGTTCAACAACGGTTCTCTCTCTCTTTTTCCATTCAGCTGCTGCTCCTATATAAAATACGCTCATCTTATACCAAAAACTTTCTATTCTCTCTTGAAAATACTTTTTGAAAAAGTTTTCCAACAGGCTTACAGTTCCTCTTCTTCTTATTCCTCGTCTTTTCAACGTATCAGCGTACATTGTAAATATTAGCGCGCGTGTCTATGTGCCTTTGCCTTATCGCTTATAATATGAGTCTCTATCTTTCCAAGTAGGTTTTTAAAGGAGCGCCTATAAATTCTCCATAATGTTGGCAGAGGGGAGGAGAGAAGAAGAAGAGGAAAGGACACTGCTGCCATTCTTCCCTTGAATATTTTGAAACAATTCAACCTCTCTTAAATTCCCATACACTAACCTAAAGTGTGTAGCTTGCTTGCTGTACATTATTACGAAAAGTAATGATGATAATAATAGGAGTAATAATAATGCTTCTCAAAAGCACACAAATACCACTAGAAACACATATCCATTATCCCAACCCAAACCTATATATTTATTATCCAAGATAAGCCTTTCCTTTTTGTAAACATATCTTCTTCACGATATTTTCATCAAATCGTAAATTACCCAGTACCAAACAGCCCAGCAAGCTTAAAGCTCTCTCTTCACTCCTTTTCTTTCCCTTTTTAAATCTCTCTTCGAATTTTAGAAAAAGCATATGTGCAGTCATTCCTCTTCTTCACCTTTTCAATAACAAATCATTTTCCAAGAGAAAAACCGCTCGTTCACGTTTAAGCAGTAACACTGTCGCAGAAGCCACATCTTCCTCTCTCTCCCTCTCTCTTTGCACACACGTCAATAATATATTTTATGAATGTACGCTCAAATGCCACTACTCGACTCTCAAATATTATGTAACTGCTGCTACAGCGGTAAGTACATTTGAATGTTGACTTTACCCAAAAAAATGTCAACCGTACAGAGAGAGAGACACAGATAGAGAGACTTTTGTACTAACCTACACACCATACGATCACCACTGCTCTTAAAGTGCTGAGTACGGGAAACAGGAGAAAAAGTGCCCCGCAGGAATAACTTTTGGACCATTAACAGTCTCCTCCGCCGCTCTTTTTTCTCATTCAGTCAAACACATACACCATCTCTTTATTTCAACTTTTATTTTCTATGAGCACACGTAAAACTATGGACATTTTTTTCTTTCTTTTTTTGGCGTGTGTAACGTAAATATCGTCATATGAATCTTGATGTCTCAGCAGCAGCCTCCTTTTTTTCTGAGCAAAGTATGTAATACTTGCAGTGTTCTTCGCATCATGCATCTGATGCCATTTTCTCCATTTCTCTGGCAAAATGAATGACAAACTTTACGCTTTCTGATCCCAATCGCTATTTTCCTTATATAACATCTATACTTAAAGCTTTAGCTCTCCACCTCTCCAGCAGTCATAAACGTGCTCGTGTAAAAATAGCAGTAGTGTGTAGGGGAGCTTCTTCCTAAAAGAAGCGATTGGAAATCGAGACGTAGACATAAGTATACACACAAACTGCCATTTTTTATTACATATTTTTCTTCTTTATTTTAAGTAAAATAAAAGTAAAAGGAGAGCAAAGTGAAGTGTACAGAAAGTAAGTACTTCACTATACGTACACGTCTTTGCTGATGCCCCTTCCTCTGATCTCTCTAGTGTGCTTGTCTAGTGTGTTTGCATGGTGCGATGATGGTGGTTTTTCTAGAGGCACTTCAAAGGCAAAAAAGCAGAAGAAAAAAAGGTAACAAAAAAGCCGCTTAAAACAAAAAAAAATAGCTTTGACTTCTCTCAAGATAAAATAAGAAAGAGAGGCAAGTAAAGTACTTGAGACATACCAACATGCCATTTATATAGCAGTAGATAAACGATAAGGTAGGAAAAGTAAGCAGGTGGATGAAAGATTCCTTATGTGTACCGTATATGACTACGTAAGACGTTTTTAAGCCACCAACTTTCGAAAAGGGAACCGAATCAGTTGAATTCCAGGGAGAAAATAGGAAACAGTAAGAGTAAGATAATGTATTTCCCCCTTACAATCAATCCGATTATTTTCCTCTTTTTTCACGGTTGCTTCCAAGCTTCATTCTGCGCACCTAAAATGTTCTACAAGTTTTGTCCCAAGTTGTTGTATCATAATATGCGTTTAATATTCGCTGTAGAGAAAGCATGTGAATTCGGTTATCATTCATTTAGCCAGTCATCAAATAATTAATTCTTAATACGGCATCATGAACCAACTTAGAAAGAAGAAACTAATATTGGCAAATAAACGAGAACAAGTAAGAAAACTAAGATAGAACGAGGTTATACAAGACTACAATAAAAGCTCTCAGGATTCGTCAATAATTAATATGAATGTCTATATTCCTCTCTGCTCATTTTCTTTTTCGAGAGGGAAACGAGCCGTAAAGATATATACGTAGAAGGGAACGCACCTGTTGTATGTTTTATTATACAGAGATAATAGACAAGATGTTCTATAATATTAAAAAAGAAAAAAAGGAGAAAGTTACGTAAAATTCTCGAAGAAGATTATAATAAAGCCAGCCGACTCTCTCCAGGGAGAGCATACACATGATACCCTATTCATAATAATAAAAAATATTGTTGCATGCACGTTCACACACAATCTACATGCCTACACACACATACCATATCATAAAAGGAGGAAAATTAGGCAATCATTTTTCATTTACCTCAACATGATTGTTCAAAGCGGCAAGATGGAGTGCAGTGTACCCATCATCCTTCTTCTCATCCACCATCCACGCTCGAGGCAGTTTTTGCAACAGGATCCGCATTGCACTGAAAATTTCAAAATAAATTATTCATTTCCCCCTTCTACATCTTGCATCACCATCATCATATCCTACACCACTAGTACCACCACACTATAAAATCATCCACCCTATGCATATATGCATGTACATATGTATGTAAAATTTTCATCTTGCCAAAAATATGCCATAAAATTCCAATGTATTCTACCATCAACCACCACACGCCATGGATCCACTTTCTTCTTCCTCATCTTTCTCCTGATATGATAATAACATGTCCATCAGTCAGTTGTTGTTATTATTATTATTTTTACATCCACACCATTTCTCTCTCTCTCTAAACCACCACCACTACTAAAACATACAGAAGAGCCAAAAAACTTTCTTCTTTCTTGGCTTCCTGTTTTTCCCAGAGTCACTCATAGTTGCTTCCAGAATTGCTTTGAAAACTCGCCATATAAATAAATGAGACTTTTTCAAGATGATGATGATCAAGTCGTTGTGTATCCCGTTTTCCAAAACTTTCTTAAGTATATGCGCACATGCATCCTAAATCATTCTTCTTTTTTCTTGGAGTATTTTCTCTCTCATTCTCATCATCATCGTAATAATATAACTGTACACAGTATTTTTCCTCCTTTAAAAAATAAAAAGTTGAATGAAAGTATCAGTGTTTTAGAGAGGAAAAGCATGTAATATAATATATTCTGCTACATAGCAAAGCATATTTTCCTCACATGTGGTACTTTTCTCGTTTTCTGTGTTTCCTTCCTCTTCTCTCTGCTTCCTTCTCCTTGTGCCACAACAACTTTCATAATTTATTATAGCCAGTCAACCCAAGGTCCTAAACGGCCTTTTATTGCCGTTCTACTCATCTTTAATATGGCAAATTCTTTCTGATTTATTTAGTAGCAGTGCTCAACAACATGCGCCTTACTATTCACATTATATGCCTACGTAATATTTCTTTTAAGAAATCTATTCCATATTCAGCACAAAAGCGACAAAGCAATATATATGAAGTACAGACAAAGCTTATGATGTTGCAGCTTCAGCTTCTTGGAACTATTTTCAGGAATCATTGCTGTCGTCGTCGTCATCATCATCACGATGATCATCTTCATGAAATAATAACAACCTTATGAAGTGCATGCGTACAGCACATACATAATTGTGGACTCTGATCCCATGTTTTGCCAAAAAGCAAAAAGTTTCTTTCAAAATTCTAGAATTAGTAACAGTAAGAATTCCACAGACTATTTTGTATGTTCTGCGACAGATGAGAACCAATAAAAACCGAAACAGAGTGGATAATTCGGGGCCATTAACTATTCTTTTTGTTATGTATCTGTGATTATGATCAATTGATTGCAATCTTAAGAAACTCTCTGGATAGACGTTACGGCAGAATTCTTCCAGGAGAAACGAAAAAAATTAATGACACAAATTATACTTCCAAGTAAATGGCGAACGCATGTGCTGTATACATGCATACATTTTATGGATATTTTACATACTATATATATAGGTAACAGCCATATAAACATCTTTTAATTTCACCATGATGGGATACGATAGGTTTTTATTGTTCTTACAAGTAGGATTGCACACAAGCGAGCAAACAATAAGACAAGAGCTACCGCACAACAGCTGAACCGTTTATTTTGAAGAACCATTCCCTATTTTAATATCTTTCCAAAGTAATATTCGATATTGAACAAAACAGTCGGTTATTATTAGCTCTAAAAGTGTCTCTACAATGTTTTCCTACTTTATCTTGCATATTATCTTTCCCTGCTCTACAGAGTAAGTTGAAAAGGTAGTGGGAGGAAAAACTACCTGATCTGGTTCGTTTGCTGATTCTGAGAATATCGAGTATTAAAGAAGCTGAAATTGGAGACGAAATCTGATGACATTTGTTCCCATTATCATTTTTATGATCGTTTTTCTCATAATCTCAGCTTTCTCTCGAGCTCATCTCTACCCATTTAAGCTGAGCAAGAAGAAAGGGAAAACGACCACCAGTGAATTAAACTTTTGCCTTCTTTCATTACTCTCATCTCGCATGCTACCACTACTATACTAACAATGTAGCAGCGGCGTGATCATCAACGGCAATATAGGTACTTAGAAAAAGATGCGCCTCCATTCATTCTAACTTTTGCTATATTACTTCCACTTACCATTTCCACTACTACATTATACAGCCGAGAGCCCCAAGAGAACACAGAGAAACACTATAGCTTGATGTTATGGTGGTGGGACGAAAGAGAATGAGAAACATTTTTGAGAGACTAAGAAAAAGAGAAAGCATCAACAATCTCCTTCCTTTTTTCCTTTTCATAATTAAAACGAGTGCTCATTAGTTGCCCGTTCAGAAAAAAAGGAAAAAAAGTAGCAACAAAAGAAGCAAAAATAGGAGCAATTTGAGGCACCTTCCCATACACTCATTCACTGACTAATAGTTATAGTTGCAGTGAATGGGAATTAGCAAATTAGTGAGCAAAGTAGAAAACGAAAGAGAGTAGAGAAGAAGCAACATCAACCTAGATAACGTACAAATAACAGACCATCTCAACTCAGCGTATCTTCTTCACAGTTTCTCTAATTCATACACAAATATGTACACAAGTGCAGCCCAGCCTCTACTTCTCTTCTCTATTGACGGAGGAGTAGAGTGAGTAATTTAAACAAACTGGGATGTCTCCTTATTATGCCTACACACATCTAGATACCATACCACCATCTCACGCACAAAAACAACTACCTATATACACTGGAGCTAGAAGATGACAGCGAAAGGAAATGAGTTTTCTAGTTTTTGCCGTCAGTAATGATTTGCAATTTTATACATACGTTGGCCGCATACAGCGAGGCTTCATATTACTTGGAATTATAATGTTCCCCATAAATCCCCATTTTGATTTCTGATTTGCAAGCAAAAATAATTATATACGCTCCAATTTTAGCCACATTTACCAATATATTTTTAATCAGTAGTCCAATTTTTCATGTCGTTCTTTCGCATGACGGAAGAGAATTCATTTTAAATCCTTTCTCCCTTTGAGTATTATTAAAAGAGAAAGAAAATTTGACGATTAGAACACCTTCAGATATTTTCCTTACATTGCTGTGTTCAATCATATTCTATGCTAATAATCTTATTTGTTTCCTTAACCAACGTCTAACACATTGCCGGAAGACCACCCGACTACAATCTTTCCAGTTTTGCCACCACAGCAAAAAAACTGTGCACAATGTCAACTGTACTTTCTCCTCAGTTTGCATGCTCATATAAAAAGCATTGCACCTAGTCATTTATGCATACTCGATATACAGAACACTAAAACTGAAAAGGTCATTTACGTTCCAGCAATGAGCATTGTAACCGGTGACAGTCCAGCCTTAGCATTTAATGTCAAACAAAAAGACTAAAGCAAAATTAGCAACAAAAAGTCAGTATAGCAGCGTTATCAACAGCACACCAGTCATAAGTCCAGAAAAAACCTGCATAATACTATTTTTCTCCTATTCCATTCAACTATTTTTGTTACATATGCAATCCTTCCAGACTTTCTCTCTCTTTCCACTCTGTAGGTTGTCAGTAATGAGACAAGCTTCACAACAAAGGGGAAGGCAGGAAATCACTTTCTTCCTATATATATGGGACTGTACACGTCTAAAAAGGGCACCACTACTAGAGCCAACGACATCGTCGTCGACGACGAAAAAAAAAACCTCATATAGCTACACACGCGTCGCGTACACAAAGTCAGGAAGAACCCATTTCATTCTCTGGAGAACTAGTAAAGCTTTCCCTATTTACTTACAGTTTACAGCCATGCATAAATATAAAAATACGGTTGAACTTGCTGGGAACGATTTTCATAGTTTCTTTCGTACTCTTTCCAGACTGGTACGGCTACCAGGAAAAATACAAGGAAGGAAAAGGGGAAGGATACGGTACGATAACGCTGATTTTCTCCTTTTTTCATAGAAAACATTCGAGTTTTAGTTACACCAAAGTACTTTCTTGTCCTCCTTCTTCGTCAACTTGCAGATTTAAAAATCGACCAAAGACCGAAGAAGGACATGGAGTCAACTACCTACAAACAGCCATAGTCTCTCCCCTTTTACATGAGACACAATATCAATCTAAATAATAATAATAATGATGATGATGCATTGAAATAAAAATAGGCTTTGTCGTCTACTCTCTGGAAAATGTTTGCGTTTCTTGCATTTCCTATCTAATTTTATACATGGGCTTTCGAACAGAGTGCTTGCAAATGTGCCAATACTTTTCCTATTGCAATTACCATACTCATCATCGTTTGAAATAACCATTCTTTAACAAAGTCTCATCGATTCCTGTCTGTCTGTCAAGAACGGAACAAGCCTTTCCCTGATAAGGCTGTGTGTACATACAAAATAGACACTTACACTAAAAGCGAAATCAAGAGAAAAACAGAAAATAACTGCATACTATTTTCTTTTTGAGTGTAAATATATCCTATTCACTCCCAAAACATTGCTAAGGCAGAAAAATATGTATTCCTGTATATGCAGGGCTTCGCTATTATTATTACTTGTTATTTTCCTTGCAAAAAAAAAATTCAAAATCATGCATTTAGGCACATTCGAGATATGAAGGTAACGCGTAAGTAGGTATTTACAGCGTCTATCTTCCAAGCTTATTTTTACACTCGAGTGTAGGATTTTTTCTGTACACACTTTAAAAGATGCGCTGCTCCTCATGTAATCATTTTCTTGGAGATAGTAAAGCAAACGTTATTCAAAGCACTTTTCACATGTGCCACTACACATCTAATAGTTCATAAATGTTTGTACAGACCTGTAAGCAACCATTATAGGAAATATGCACTTCACCTTATAAACATGTTTGGTGAAAATATAAGAATAATAATGAGGTCCTCTCCTTCCATGTCCTAAAATGTAAAAGCTAAAGCCTCTCTTCTTAACTATGCTCCCCTGTCTCCTTTTTTCTTATTCATCCTTCTCTAAAAAAGAAGAGAGATGTTACAAAAATAGAGTCTACTCATTCAATACACACACTTGGTTTCATGAACTGAATTCTGTACTCTCAAATTTCTTTTAAAATGTGTGTGTCTATGAACGTTCACTCGAGTATCTTGCCTGCATGTCTACTTACTCAAATCCCAGTTTCAGTTTTCATCTTTTTAAAAGATGTGAACAAGAAAGACGAGCAAACGAAGAAAACTATAAAAATGTGTACACGGCTCACGGAGGTAGTCAAGTTGTATGTATTTCCGTGCAAGCGGATTCATGTCATACGTTTCCTTTTTTAATGCAAAAGTAGCGACCAAGACAAATAAGACGAAAAGTTCATACATTCATTCATACGATATTAATGGAAGGAAAATAAGTGTGTGCACACAAAACAAATCCTTCTTTCGTTCTTCTCTACCTAACTGAAAAAAAGACAAGATGATGAAACGATAGACGGAGAGGAAGGAAGGAAGTTATACGACAAGAACAGAAAGAATATTACTGACTCATTTCACTACACACATTACTTTTATCATTGCATATGGTTTCCGGTTACGTGAAGTAAAAAGGAAAATACACGAAAAAATCACAACAGTCTTATATATATATATCTAGTAGGTTGATTTTTCCACAGTTTTCAAAATAAGCCATCAAACATTTTGAATAACGGTTGTACAGTTTCTTGTTCCATTCTCCTACACACATTTACTTTACAGCATTTCATCAGTTCGGAAATTTACCCAGTTGCCTGCCGTAAATTTACGACAAGTTTTCCAAACTGTCAATTGGAAAATCAATGCACAACATGTTTTCATCCATAAATGCATACATAATGTACGTATTTTTTGACACTGGGAGCAAGCAAGCAAGTCAAACAACATTTATTCCTAAAGATAACAATTTGTCTTCTTCAAAATGTACGCAAAATTGAAAGTGTTTAAAAAGAAAACAAAAACAACATACAAAAACTTTCAAAGGAAGGGTAGAGTTTATGTAAGTGTGCAAGCAAAACTGCCCCAAAAAATGCACATGCCGCATATGAAAAGTTAGAAATAGATTGAAAAGAAGAAGCAGCTGTAGGTAGAGAATCGAAAAGGAAAACAAAAAAGTTAACTTTTTTTCTTCCTTTCTAAAAAAATAAAACTTGTGTAAGTCACACAGAAGAGCAGCATTTCAGTCATCATCATCATCACCAAAATATTAAGAACAAGCGGCAAAATGCATACTATTCTCTTGACGCCTCTCTTTCTATCTATTCTGAAATTGTTAGTGCAACTTTCGCTGCTTTGCTTTTTTGCTTCCTGGTCTTTCAATGTAATGTCGAATATAATCCCATATAACAACAACAACGACTAACTGATGTATATTATAAGAAGCATTTTCTACACTTCCCGTTTAACTCTCTCTCTCTCTCTCTCTCTCTCTCTCTCACGTTGAAAAAACAGCAGAACAAGTGAGCATAACGTACATGCATCAGCTAACGAAAATAAACCTAAGCTACTGACAAATGTGACTCAGAGGTGCAATTCCAGACGTTACCAAAATTGGACTAAAAAGCTGAATTCACTATCGCCACCAACACCGCCAGTAAAAGGAGCAGTAAGCGTTGCTAACTATAACGGTATTCATAGAGTTTTGTAGGGATGTGATGTAGCAAAGAGGATTTTTTTTTCGGGATTGCCAGAACGCCAGAAGAGTTGAGTTAGAAATAATACCAGGAAAAGTACTAGTCAGTGCATTTGTTAGAGAGAGAGAAGGAATGAATGAATGGGTCGCTGATGCCTCATCTCATCTTATAGCCTGTTTTACTTATTGCACAAGAAGAATATCTTAGAAGGAGGAAGCAAAGCCAGGCGATTCTGATGATTGCAATACATAATAGTACAAGAGGCATGAGCTTCTGTGTGTATTCCCCTTTCTGTTGAAACCAACTAGAGTGAACGACGAAAACTACTTACATAAGTTTTTTTTCCTTCTGCCTCCCTGTCTGCACCACTCAAGTTGTTAGTCATTTTCCCTTAAGAATTTCATCTTTTCAAAATAAGAAAAACATATATTTAGAAAAGAAATAAAACTCTAGGAAATAGAAGAGCAACAACAACAACAGCAGCAACTCTCCTTTTCATTTTTATTATTTTCTGAGAGTTTGGTATATGGTGCACTTGGCTTACGACTTACTGCATTTTACAAATAGCAGAATATGAGAGCTATTTTCAACAGAAAAGATGACTGCGAAAAAAAATCGTTATTATGCCAAAAGCCATACAAAAATGGGAAAATCTAACAACCAAATTGTCCTCACAATTCCACATTTTTGGTGACATAATATACCAATTCATACATAGAAATTCAGCCATTACACTGTCCCTTTCCCTTACATAAGTCGACCAGACCAGTAAACGAAAACAGATTTGAACGCCTCCAGTTCACTCAACCAAGCTACTATACAATAATCAGCGTCATTGACATCGGCTCACTATGTATGATGTGTGGAATAACTAGCAAACATTATGATCATCATGCGATACCACAAATTCGCTTCAGTTTGTTGAGACCACAAACATAGGTACATATAAAAACAAGTCATATGTGGACAAACTCTATTCTGCTCAATTCCAAAATTCAAAACTCTCCGACAAGAAAAAATCTCTTTATTCGAAAATAAATACAGACTGCTGATGGATAGAATGTTTTTCTCTCTGTTTTCTCTTCACACAGAGTCGTCATCCAACTATCCAACGGAGCCAGCAGCAATCAAAATCCTGAATTATTATACCTATTCCAAGACTCTCTTTTCTGCCTCATACATCCCTGTCAATAGCAGGAGAAGAGAGGGTGAAAGAAATAGAGTGTCACTGTGATTTAAAACATTTATCCTTCTTTTCCAGCTTTACACTATCCTATCTTTTTTTAGCCCTTTTCCTCAACCACCGTCATCTCACTATTCCAGCAACACCAAGCATAATAATCATCTCAGCATTTCCCACCAACTTACACAATATTTTCGATAACATCTCTCTCTACTTTCCTTGGAAGTACCACCACAACTTGGTTATATTATTCGTCACAGTACCCGCTCACGTAGTACACACACATCATCAGCATCGACACACTAAAAACGGAACAGACAGCGGCACCACCACATCACCGAGAACAGAAGCAATCTGTTACCAATTCTCTATCTGTATATTATGTTCCTGGCTTGGCTGACATGCAAAATTTAGTTCATTTCATTGGAAATTTGCATATTATTACTCAAACAGACAGATGCTCCGCTCATGCAAAAGGTGGTAGTATCTATGTGTATGCTCGTATGTGTTTCTGTGTGTGTATTTTCTCCTATTTTCAATTTTCCTATCAACTATGCTGGTCTTACGACTTACGACATACTGTTGATGGTAGTGTAGTAAAACTGTCGTTTTTCAGATTTCTCGCGTAAAGCCAAACGGGAGCAATTTTGCTTTTCAGTCAGTCACGGTGAACGGGAACCCTACATAATAGAAAATGTCGTATGTGTATTTCCAACTAGGTATGTACACATTACATATTTGTCGGGCTTGCAAACATTCAAACCAAGATCCGAGATTATAGAAGCCTCTTTAACTTCGACCACCATCATGCACTACACGCCACCAAGTTCCAAACTAAATTATAAATATGCATAATAATGCATTTAGGATTACCACATCATACTAAATGAGAATTCGTGTGTAGCGAAGAATTTGGATAGAGAAGCGCTAGGAAAAAGTAGCTCAGAGATAGATACTAATATTTAGTTGCGTGCTACTATTCGTTGGTGATGATGATGACGGCAGCCAACCGTTCAAACGTCCGCTTCCTAACCAACCGATTTCAAATTCATTTTCTACGCTTGCTTCACATCCGTATATGCGTGCACTTGCTAGATATATTTTGACCCGTTATTATATGTATTACAACTGCCAACTATTTTCCGTTATTTATTTTTCAATCTTCAATACATTCATATAAAATCAGAGCGCTTTTACTGCATGCAATTTTGTTTGTGTACTTTCCTTGCAAACACAAAGTACACAAACCTGCTTGCTTTGCAATCAGTTCTTTCATAATAATAATAACAACACTAATCTACAAAATATAGTAGCGTGTACAGCTATTTAGAAGACTATGCGTTGCCACCATCATCATCTTTCCTCCGAACCACAGCAAAATCCCCGACAGCTTATGACTTTTTTTTCGACTGACATACCTACTTAATAAAAGGGAATTACCAAACTGAACATGTAGGCTTCAGTTATCGTTTATTTTCGTAGTGCCATCGCCATAGACGTGCTCATTTGCCGCTAACCTATAATCCACCCTATT
>JAQIXW010003400.1:0-13254 GCA_034700685.1 Willowsia buskii | reverse complement strand
CCGATTTTGAAAACGACAAAAAAATAACCTCATGCAAATCTTCAAAACTGCGATTTCACCCCGCCAACGAAAAAAAAGGATCAGATTAAATCTCCTCCCACTATATGCCACTAAGAATAAATCGCTGGTTTGTCAGGTGCGTTATTTTCTCTGTGAAAAATGATCATATCTAAAGTTGATGCGCCTTTGAAGACATTTTCAATCTACAGGAATTTTGTTTTTCCAGCAAAGCCTGTTTTTTTTCTGTTATTATAAATGGCTGTAATGATAGTACCAATTATATCAGCATGAGCCCGTGGGAATAAGTTGTATTTTGGATGCATACAGCTAACAACAACATTTATATATTATCTAGCTGCTAGGTAGCAAAATTATATGCTTTTATTTCCAGAAGCAACAACTTGTTCCATCGCTCGGTCAAAGGTTTAATAAAAATAATGAACTACACGAAAGATAGTATTCTATTATCGTAATTAATCGTATAAAAACAAAAGTATATATTTAGAGCACAAGGTAATCCTATTACCTTATGGGAAATGTCAGGGATTTTGGGGTTAGCTGAAAATAGAGCTTGGCATATGATGCCTCTTATTATCTATATTTATGAAATATTTTTGCTGCTTTGAAGCATGTCTTGGAACGAACAGCATTAAAATGAAAGTTTTAGCTCAATTGAGCCACTTTGACATTTTGCTTGAACTCTCCACTTTTCCATCTAAATTGTTTACTTTTATTCACACACACGCAACGCACTTGTGTACCGTGTAATTTAATAAATAATCAGAATCATTACGCGTTCTATAGCTCTACGCATATCTTCACCATCTCCAGATCATTTGCAAATGCAACGTTGCAAGTTGCTGCAAGTTAAATACACTGACAAAAGTAGCAATTTAGATAATACACGATGCGCGTATCTGTGCACATTTTCGTTAATAATTCAACAAAGATTTCTTCCTCCTCCATTAAGATCTTCAGTTCGTTAGCTTTGCCATTACATTTTTTCTCTCGTTTAAAATCCAAGTCATGTCATAAAAAGTGAAACAACACAGGAAAACACTGTATTAGCTTATCCAGCTGAAGAATCGATCCATCTGTTACAAATAAATTTTCCTTCTGGCATAATGCGTACATTTATCTGCATCTCTGCATTACATAATTTTTTACCAAACATTCCACAAAAACCAGCAAGCCATGTGGAAAGCAACATAATTTAGGCTTGTGTAATCTTTAAACAAGATGATATGATAATGATGCGTGCGTATTTTGTGTGGTGGTAGACGCACGGAGTAGCAGGATTCCTTCATGTTCATACCCTTTTGGAGTAGGATTACTCGAGAAGAATGAATTGACGGCAGCTGTTTAGAAATTAAATGCATTAGCATGCCTCATCACAAGAGAGAGAGATGTTATCCGTAAATGAACAGATAGGTAGGCAATGAAAGTATTCAAACACATTTCGTTTTTTATTTACTTTTTTTTTTGCAGGATCTGTTCCCTCTGCATCTAAAAACACAAAAACGCTTATGAGAGAGAAAAGAAGATGAGAATTATGTGTGTGTGTGTTCGATGAAATGAGTTGTTAGTGTTTTTGTGGTGGTGTTCTGGTATTGTATTTGGTTTTCTTGCAAAATACACACAAACGAGAGGAAATGATATACCTGCAGGAAATAAATTCAGTTTTTGGTGCAGCAATCGATTTTGCTCGTACACATAGGCTATATGTCTGTGAGCCAATCCATTGATACAGACTGTAAAATACTTTATTACATTTTGGGTGACATGTTACCGAAGAAGGAACGATGATGATGATGATATGATAGGATAGATATAGGATGATGTGAAGTAATGTAATCATGTCATGCCTAGATAGGAAGAGTATCTCATGATGTAATAGTATTGTTTAGTCTAGTCTATATTGAAACAAAGGCTTTGCGAGATGAGATGATGATGTTGAGTTGATGGGATTTTGTGGATGCCGTGTCGTCGTTGTCAGAGGAAAATGGGTTTATGCATCGCATCACACAATCATCTCACTTTGTCTTTTCATCCATCACCCATCCCGGCAGGCTCTTCTCTGGAGTCTAGAGAGAGTACATGGGGCTTATACAGCCACACGCAGTTTTATTCCTACGGGCGTCCTCGGTACTTACATCATCATGGCATGGTTTTCTGCATTACAACTTACTGTATAGATAAAAACACTAACTATAAGCATCTCTCTCTCTCTAGGTAATGTAAACAGATTCATCTGCCAACAAACTCTAAAACACAGCGCTGCTATCCACTTTTTTTCTGATCTCATTTGCTCTTGGCTGCATATAGTTTGGTTTGTTTATGCGTGGGTGTTTGGAGAAGACCAGGCCAGAACAAACATCCATAAACCTAAATTAACTAGTTTACATTATATGCGAGCCGTCAGCCGTCTATCTTCATGGCTAACATAATGAGCTGCTGCTGCGATCATGCGTAGATATCTACTTCACTGGAGGGAAACACTTTCTTCTTACGAAATTTGTTCATCTCTTCTTCTCCAGAAAATTATTTGTTTTGCTCCAGCTAGCTGCGCTGGTAGTAATAATATTTTGTATGCATACGGTTCAGCGAGTCTTACTTGCATGGATAGCTTGGATTAGAGAGAGAAATGATCAATATATTTGTCTAAATAAATAGATCCATCTAAATGCATAGAAGATGTGAGCAAGAAATGAGATCATGTTTGCTTTCACATCACACCTTCACCCAGTTTGCATTGCAATGTGAGCCCAATCTAACCTAAATGATGAGATTATTTTTTTGCTTATATAAATATTCTCAATTTAGGTACTGCAACAGAGAAATAGTTTTTTTTTTCTTTTTGCTGGGGTATGTTTTTCTATTTGCGTTGGGATCATCAAATATTGTCGGTATGAAGGATCTTATTGGTGTGCATACAAATGAGAATTTGTGAGCAAATGGATTACAAATGTTTGCTCTCCCGAATCCAAAAAAATTATGGATCTTTCCGACGATACAGGTCTCGTTATTTTCATTCGATACACTGAACTTATCGATAATTCCCCTATGCATGCTCCAATTGAAAAGAGCTTATATCAAGCATAAATACAAAAATGACTCCATTATGCAAAGAAGGGCTTTCCTCCTATATACAATAGACGGCTCGCTTATTGCTTGTTAGCATAATGAATTAGGTTAGTTGGTAAAC
Organism: Willowsia buskii; assembly: GCA_034700685.1. Lineage (NCBI taxonomy): Eukaryota > Metazoa > Arthropoda > Collembola > Entomobryomorpha > Entomobryidae > Willowsia > Willowsia buskii. Next base: position 10,049 of record JAQIXW010003400.1, on the reverse strand, counting down.
TATTTCATTGTTGAATTTTGAGAATTACGTGGGTTATATGGTTCTGGTAAGTCAATTTTAATCTCTGAAAATCGATTTTACAGTACTGGATTCAGAAACCTTCTGCACAAAAACTGAAAAACAAAACTGCAAAAAACTAGATCACAACCATGCATAACCCATTAAAAATCGGGTACTAAATACTAAATGTATGCAATCCGAATCCCATGGATTTACGATGTATTCAAAATCCAGGCCCTGACCATCATGTATGTTTATGCAAATTTGTTTGATGTGTCGAAATTACGAAGGTTTCAAAAAAGTGTTCATAAAAACGACTCGTATTATTTGTGTAATCTAGCTGTTGAATGTTAGATTCACTGACGGTCAATATCAGTGTCGCACTCAGTTGTGTTCATCGAGGAATGTGATTATGTGATTCAATTTACTGAGAAATCTATGTACTTGCTACACTGGCACCTGCACTTGTTCGTATCTGACTAGAGTGTAAACCTCAAAATGGCAAAAACAAATAAACTGGGCGTTGAAAATGCTCATTGCAAATTCTGCCATTAAAATGTACGCAAAACATGCCATCGAAATATTCAATAATATGCAATTTTTTCATGTATTTATTTATTTTGATCACAGTTTGCCAGAATGGAATGATCACTGGTGCATTGATCCCATCACCGGAGTACTTTCTCCTACACGACCTCTCATTGGATTCCACCCGCAAGGGGATGCTGATGGAAATAGAGGCGCAATTAGTTCTTCCAGCAACTCTCCCGCCAACAGGGAGACACTCCGAGTTCGTGCCAAAAATAGATGGAATCCTTCTCCGAACGCGGGTAGCTTTGCCACTGTCAATGTTCATATCCGTCCTGTGAATCGCTACGCACCTCAGATACGTATCAATCGACCACCGCAGGTAAAGAAATCTTTTGGAATCCTGTAAATGACCCTGGAAAGCTTTCCTCTGGAATCGCATAGGTATTATGTATATTTGTTCTTTGGTCTAAGAAAATCTTTCCTTTTTTTCGTCTTGAAGGTTGAAATACGCCCATACGGAATAATCTATGCTATTGTCTCAATTCGTGATCCTGACGAGGGTGAGAATGGCATAGTCGATTTGGAAATCAAAGAGGGGGATCCTAATGGCTTGTTTCGCGTGAGTCCGACCAGCTCCCGAAATGAATTCTACATTGAAATGTCACCAGTGGTGGCGGAAAACTTTCACTGGATGAACCCGGAAAAGTTGTACAATTACAATTTGACACTCAAAGCTACCGATCGGGGGAGCCCCGTCAAAACTTCGGAAAAGGTCAGTATCACCCTCCTCCTCTTTTCTCAGCACACAAACTATTAGTCTAGATAAACACTCTATTTTTCTCCTGACGAAGCAAAAAACAAACACCGACTGCATGCAAAGCAATAAAAAACCCGAAAATACCAAAAGAAGCAGAAAAGTTTTTCCCCTCTAGTGTAAAAAGCGTATCTGTTGTTTGCACGACATGCCACGTCATTCCAAAGTCATGTTTAACTTTCAGTTTTACTTTTACCAGCCAATCAAAACACACTTTTCCACCCCAACAACGAAAAAAATACAGTAAAAAAACTAGAAGAAAACTCTGTGCATACTGTATTGATACCATGTGAAAGGGGAGAAAGTCTCGACAAAGTAATCGTGATAATCATGATCCCCATAAAATTATTTTACTTGTTTGGCTCCCACTCTCCCGTTTTTTTGACGTAAGTTTTCTGGTGGTAAAAATATCCAAAGGAAGGACACGTGTCTTTCAAGTGGAAATCCTGAAGGTAAAGTAAATACTGGGTAGTCCAGAACTGCTCTAAAATATGGACGAGCAGAAAGTAGTGAATCGATTGGATGAGTAGATAGGGTGCATTTTATGGTTTGATTTATTTCACTCTTTGGATTTTCATGGGACAGTGACGACAAAAATGCTGTGATAATACTAACGCATAAAAACTGCTGCTGCAGTGAAAGGGGTATTCCTACTCATAGGACATAGTTTTGCTGCTATTTCTTGAGAAATGATAGTTGAGATCCCGATAAAAAGAAGACATGTAAAAATGTAATTTTTATGTAAAACTTGTTTTTTATTCGCAGGATTTTCAAGTTCGTCTTTCCGATGTTCTCTGGTCTTCCATTTCTTCTTCATCGTCGTATTATTCCTCAGGGGGCTCTTCAGCCTCCTTTTTTTCTCCCTCGTCGCCCTTCTCCTCCGCACATCATCACCAGAGTGTTGGAGGTGGAGGGGCGATATTTGAGAAGGATGTTTATGAAGTGGAAGTTTCCGAAACGGCGCCCCCACACTCTGTCGTTTTCCGACTGAGAAGACCAGATTCCAAAGTGCTGCTAACGATATCCAGTGGGAATGAAGGACAAGACTTCTTTTTGGAGGAGACATCTGGAGTCCTTTACACTTCCAAATGGTTGGATGCAGAAACGAAAAGCACGTACACGTTGACGATTGACTCGAGAGACAGAAGACCAAATCGGATTGGAGATTTGAGTAGAAGGCGGCAGTCGGTGGCGAAAGTTATTGTAAAGATTACAGATGGTAAGTTGAGAAAATGAAGATATGAGAGAACTAGCATAGCTATTTTTGGAAAGTAATAGTTGATAGTTATCCAAAATGAAATGAAAATTTGCAACAGTTCTTGCGTTATCATTAGCCAACAAGAGCTACTCACATTACACTATTTCGTAAATAGTTTTGAACTTTATTTCTTACTTTTACTTGCATATGAAGCAGATAAACTATGTCAGACGTGAGCTTGTGCGTGTAAATGAAATCGTTTTCATCATTAGGATAATAGTCATTTTCTATTCTATTGAAGAGAACAAGCAGGCAGCCTTCCTCTTCATATGTATCGCTTGTTTTAGTTGCTTTCTATTGTATTTCTGAAAATGTTACTTTCATTTTCATTCCTATTTCTGGCAGTACAGGAAAATCGTTCCGTTGGTATATTTCAATTCGTATATATGAATGCGTAGAAAAGTTAATGATTACGACTTTCTCCTTCTGTGAATTTTCTATTATAGGGAATGATAATGACCCCGAGTTCGAGACAACTAGCAATCCAACGTCAGTGTCCCTCATGGAAAATGAGCCTGTTGGGACAAAAGTAGCAAGAATCTCAGCGAGGGACCGAGACCAAGGAGAAAATGGGTAATTAACTCTAACGATATCGCCTCCTTTTCCCTCACATCATAACACATACACAATAGCAAAAACCTATTAGTTCGCATAAACGGCAGATGAAAGGGAAGCACTTTACATTCAACACGTCTGCTTTCACTTGATATCGCCGATACAGCATTTAAGCAAACTGTCATCAGAACATTGTGAGAACAAAAACTGATTATTTTACTGAAACAAAGGAAGCAACCAATTTCTCTAAAAATGAACGACTCAATGAAATGTCTGAATGGAGCATTACAAATTTCAAAATTCTTTCTCGGAAATTGGACAAGATGAAAACTAACACGTTTCATGACATCACGGCACGTAGTTTAAGCGACAAAGTGTCATAAATTGGTCCTATTATTTTCTCAGTAAGCGTCGCGCATAATAAAATGGCTCATTCTCATTCTTCAAATTTCTCCTGGTCAAGTTTCAGCCAAACGAGTAGACAATAAGTTACAAGCTCTTGTTGTGTTTGAAAATTTGACAGGTACGTAACGTACAACATTGCCAATCTGAAGCCTGTTCCATTTTCCATCGACCACTTCTCTGGGGAGATACGCACGGCAAAATCCTTTGATTTTGAAGTGGATCGAAGGGAGTTCCAACTGGTGATTCGTGCTTCAGACTGGGGTCAACCATCACGTAGGCAAAGTCAAACTACGTTGGACATTCGGTTGCAGGATGCCAATGACAATCGACCACGTAAGCATTCGCATTTTGAGTTTGTATAGAAGTACCTCTGCATAGAGCACCATTGTGGCATGAACCAAAAAAAAAACTCGGAAATTCAATACGAATGACATATCCGTTTTCATAATTTTGCACACTTTCTCTTTTCCAGTTTTTACTGTGACGGAATGCTTTGCAGTAATTGACCGCACGATAAAGTTTGAAACAGAGTTTGGAAAGTTGGAAGCAATTGATTTCGACCGAAATGACGCCGTTTCCTATCGAATGGTCAGTGGGAACGAGGACGGCTGCTTTCAAATGGACCCACAATCTGGAAAACTCCGTGTGATGTGTGATTTGAGGGATGTGCGCTCAACAAAGCGAAATCTCAACGTGACTGCAACAGATGGTGAATACTTTTCTGACGTGATGACCATCAAAGTAGAACTATGGGACTCGCTCAAGAACAATCTAAGTAGGCAGCATACACATCACGACAGCCAGGTCAAGAGTGGGATAAGGCTCTATTCCACTGCCCAGTCGATTTTTGAATGTAGGGATACCGGAGTTCAGGAAAGGTTCGATAGAATGGCTGCACTTAGCGAGAAAAATAATCAGAGAGGAAGTTCTGGCGATGTTGGTCAGGATGGGGAGGGGCAGTTTGGTGGATTTCCGCTTTTACCCAGCCGTTATGGAGAAAATTCACATACGCCCGGGTTTGTTGATCTGCCCACTGAAATAACTGTGAGTTCTTGGCATGGTTATCCATATCTTACCCACTTCCCAGTTTTACACAATGAGTACATTCAAATCTATCGTTGTGGGAAATCACAAAATGTCACAAACAATTTAAATAGATTCAACAATTACAATTTTTGAATCTTCAGGTAAACGAGAGTACACCCGTTGGCACAGTCGTTCTCAAACTTCGAGGCCGAGACCTCGACAAAGGCTACAATGGTCTCTTGACATTCGTCATTTCGAGTGGAGACGAGGCCCACGGTGCCTGGGACATTTTCAATGACGAGAGTCTTACGGCTAGTGGGGGCTTTGCTCAAGAAGCGAATCTCATCCTCGCAGTTCCTCTGGATCGTGAAGACATCTCCAAATACGTGCTGAACATTACAGTATGGGATCAAGGAAAGCCGGCCAAGCATAGTTCAAAGCTGCTAACGATTAAGGTAGGCTATAATTCTGCGTAATATTCTCTTGGAGAGCTTTCATTTTCCCCTTTTCATCTATCATCATGGCATCTACTTTAATTTTAAATATTGGAAATTGTTCCAAATATAATACAGGTGCTTGATAACAATGACTGCAAACCAGAGTTTACAAAGACTGCAATGAAGATCAAGATTGGCGAAGGCAGCGAGTTAATTGGTGAGCAACTTTTGCAAGTGACCGCATACGACGATGACGAACCTGGGACGGTGAACTCGGAAGTGAGCTACCGTCTACTAAACGAGCTTCCAGAATTCACAATCGAGGAGAAAACGGGTATTATAAGACTGAACAGAGACTTGGATCGCGAGAGACAAGACTTGTACGAGCTTCTCGTAGTGGCCGAAGATGGGGGCACTCCGAAACTCAGTTCTATTGCTTTGGTCACGATTCAGGTGGAAGATAAGAACGATTGTCCTCCAATATTTGAATCATTTAGTCAACCAATTATATCTTCGCCGCGAAAAGTTCAAAAGGGTGGATCAGCAGGGTCATCAGTTTCTCCATTTTCTTCGAGTACACGTCTCGTGAAAATTATGGAGGACTGGCCGGTGGGTGGAGTGGTCACTCAGGTGATTGCCAAGGATGAGGACTTGGGTGTTGGAGGTATTGTCAGGTACTCGCTAATGGATGGTAATGATCACAGTGACTTTGCTATTGATGAAGTGTCCGGTGTGCTCCGCATCCGGAAAGAGCTTGACTATGAGAAAATGTCCATTTACAATCTAACAATACGAGCAAGGGATCTAGGAATACCGTCACTATTTACCGATTCATTTCTCGTCGTAGAGGTAAGAAAAGTTAATAGCGAATTTATTGTTCATTACCTGAAAAAAATGCATAAAATACATCCCGACCTACTTTCACTCACATTTTTATTCCACCATGTCATGAAGTGAAAGTAAAAAGTGGCTGAAGCTTTTTTACCTGTCGCTCTCACTTTTAAAAATAATGTTGGCTTTTAGTGCTAAAGTACCGTTTGTATAACCACATGTGGTACAGGTATTAATCACCATAATACCATTTCCACTTTTCACAGTGACACTTACAATTTAGATTTGTTTTTACCTTTCATAGTCCTTTTGTAGACTTGCATGTGAGAAGCGAATGCTTAAAAAGCTTTTAAACAAAAAAAAAGCAATTATGATGCAGAGTACAACATTAGTTCTCCTATTTGTTCCTGTCAGGTGTACGACGTGGTTGAGCAAGAGCTGTCTGTCAGTTTCCCTGACTTTGTTATTCAAACCAACATCTCAGAATCCGCCCCAATCGGCACGATTGTCACAAATGTTACCCTAGTACCTTCTGACGCTCCCCGGCTCTACCTCTCTGGTGGGGGTCTCCTCCTCTTCATTGAGGGGGAATCTCGCTCCTTTTTCACAATCGACAATCAAGGGGTGATCAGGACTGCACACAACTTGGATCACGAAAGCCACCCGTCCCATTGGTTGAGCATTGTCGCCAAAAGCATGTCAAGTGGAAAGGTACATGCTCGACTGGAATGCTACGTGAAGGTACTGGACGTAAATGAATGTCATCCTCTCACCACGCAGCCGAGTTACACGATCCACATTTCTGAAAATGTGTTACCTTCCACGGTGCTCGAAAAGCTGGAAGCTTTTGACTGCGACCCAGGTCCAAGTGGGATGATCCATTTTACTTTGAAAACAAGCACACCATATTTTGAAGTTCATCCCGAAAGTGGAGAGATTTTCACCACTGAATTTCCCCTCGATAGGGAAAAACAAAGTGTTCATATATTTGATGTGATAGTGACGGATACGGGTAGTCCTTCATTGAACTCCACTACACAAGTGGTGGTCCAGCTTTTAGATGAAAATGACCAACGGCCAAAGTTTTTGTACACAAGGGGAATCCGGTACATTCCTGAACTAAACGGAGATCTCCAAAGAGACGAGCCTTTGGATGAAGAGAACTCACTGGAATTGAGTTCCGAAGATGAGGAGGAAGACGAAGAGCTTTCAAAGTGGAGCGACTGGATGGTTCTGGACAATCCCAGCAGAAACGGTGTGGGTGGTGGGGATATGGCGGAGGGAGGGAGCTGGAAAAGGATTTATCGTGTTGTTGCTTTAGATGGAGATGCGGGGCCAAACGGAACTATCCGTTATCGCTTGAAATTCCGAGCAAATCCAGAAATCACAGCAAATGAAGAATCATTCTCGATTCACCCCACTACCGGTGAAATTTTCACTACAGCCGGTATTCTAAAACCGGATGTGACTTTAAAGTTTCTTATCGAAGCGAGCGATGCAGGCACTCCGGAGCCTTTAGTCGCTGAAACAGAACTTGTATTGCGAGTGAAGAATCTGAATAGGGGACCTTCCGAACCGCCAAGAATCCTTCTGCCCGGAAACCACGTAGTCTCATTGACAACCAAAGAAAGAGCTGGTTACACTGTAGAAACGATCGACGCAGAGGACCCGGATGGTGATGATTTGTGGTACGAAATTGTCTCTGGCGACCCTGAACTCTATTTCAACATGTGGCCGGAATCAGAGAAACTGATTTTAGCAAGACCCGTGCCGTTTGCCAAGGAGTTCAAATTAAACATCAGTGTGACGGATGGATTTAACGTTGTATTTACTCAGGTAAGCTGAAAAAAATAAACAACCAAGTATTGAATTGTATTCATTGCACAAGGCCATAGTGAGAACTACAAGTAATCACATCACATTCTGAACTGTTAACCATGTACAAGCTCAATAAATTAAGTTGCATTAATCAAATCCTCTCATAGTTTTACAAGAGGTTACCCGTTGATGATTCAATTTTTGTCTTGGGATAAAACTGGGTCAGTGAACTCATAATTTTTAGTTTAGTACACACAATGCAGAAGAAACATATAGTTAATGAAACCAAGACAAAAGAACTAGGAAATGGAAAGTATCAATTTCTCTTTCAGGAAGCAATAAAATAAATAGAATATGAACGTGAAAATGTCTTCTGGAGTTATTAGGTTTTGGAGAAAGCTATATATAGTCAGTGGTATGTGCGTACGATCTCATCTTAGTATTAACGCGCTATTGATTTTTAAAAACTGATGCGTAAGAGCTATAAAAGGCTTTGAATTAGCAAACAGACACACCCCGTTGTACTCATTCTTGTATACGTGCATCTGATTATGTTACTATAAAGGCTGGTGCTAAGGAATTAAGACAGGAGAAGCATGGTCGAATCAAGATGACATGATTAAATGCGGTTTTCTACTTAACGTAACGTAGTTACTTGTATGTTTGTAATTTATGTTGGAATTTCGGTATTACATTACTTTTGTGGCTCAGCGGTCGGTATTTCGTTCTAATGGGATGAAAGCTATAAAGAAAGGCAAAAGAGAAGTTGAAATAAGAGGAGAGAAAAGGAAAAGCGGATGGAAGATGAGATTTATAAGAGGAGACAGATGGAGAGCGAGATGTGAGGATTAATTCAGTTAACTCTGTCCTTTCTCTGGCTTCTTTCGTTTTAGCGCAGTATTCACGGGAGCATGCAAATCGTGAAAATGGAATGGGCGACAGAAACCTTAAGAAAGATGTATAAAAGTGAATATTGTCTCGCTTGAGCCATTCGAGGAGAAGTGGATATGGCAGTGATGGTGGCACGTTCCTAGATAAGTGCAGTAGATTTCTCGGCTCGAATGTGCACGCATATGGAAATAAAGTTGAAACATTTCGGAGGAAAATAGCATAATATGTGGAGTGTAGCATAGTATGGCAAGATTGGAGAAGACAAGCCACGCTTGTCGCAAAAACTCAAGAATCCTAATTGCATTGCGTTACTATTACCATCGCTATGACACTCGTGCAAATTATTTTGAAGGCAGCTGAGTTGTGTAGGTACTTGAGTGTGTGTATTATGGATTCATGCGACGGAAATAGAGAAGATATAATCAAGATGAGACAGAAGTGCTGCTTGAGGAGAAAATCATTATGCATTAGTTTCACTTTCCGGCATTTGCCCGGAGAAAGTGTAGTTGCAGTACGACTGAATGAGTAGAGTAATGGAGAAAGCGTGGAATATAGAAAATGATGAGTAGAAGGCATATGTGTGGGCACTTTAGCGTAACGGAGACAATTTGTTCTGATAGAAAAGTAGCTAGATTAGAAGAGCGGAAGCAAGGGAAGTGTACGGCATGAGCACGTGTCTTTTTTAAGTGCATACGCAGCAGGTACATGCCTACTTAATAAATAATATCAAAGCGTGACAAACGAAATACGTCTACCCACTTACGTACCATTCTCTCAACATATTTCCAATTTACAAAAGCATACTTTCTCTGGTTTTGTGACTTTGTGACTTGGTTGCATATAAAATTGCATTGAAGCTGCGTTTTACACGTACATAAGTTTTAATATTACACAAAGTGCGTTGGAACAGAGGTTGTGTTGGAAACTTCTCCAGGCTCAGGTATATTTGATTTGGACTAAGGAATCGAAAATATTCAGTAACAAAGTATTTTGCGATAAGGAGAATTATCAAGTGGTAACGTTGGCGAGGTAATAAATGGCGATTCTCATTATGGTCAATGTCACAACATGTACTATGTTTTAAATGCATAAAGTATGCTGGCTTGTTTCCCTTTACTCTTGTCATTCACTCTTAATAAATAACAGTCCATGCTTTTAATAATTGATAAAATTCATCATTCCAAATAAGCGTAATAGGTTTCCGTTGGAAAAAGTTGGAAAAATCTCCGGAAAGTGGGCACTTTCCTGCCTTACTCACACTCAGAAATTCCGATACAAAACGATCGTTTTTGCCATGGCGATCATCAGGATACAATAAACAAGGAAAGGATATTTTGTCTCCATAGTCCATATTGCACTTCAAACTTGGTGTAAATTATGGGCAAAATAAATCAAATTGAAGGTCTTTTCTCAACGTATTTGTCCTGTTTGTGTAACTATTTTCCTTACCTTGGATCAAAGTTTAAATTTATATAGGTATTTC
>JAQIXW010003399.1:0-13255 GCA_034700685.1 Willowsia buskii | reverse complement strand
CTGACCTCACTATAGTTGCTATTGGCATAAAACAAGTGCCAAGTTGTTCCCCGTGTTAAATTACAGGTACTAACTCTTGGAAATTTCGAAATTCAAATTTGTTCCAGTTTTATCAACAAAATATTGAAAAATGCCAATTTTTATACCATTTCCGTAAAAAAATATGAAATTTGTCTCCATGGCATTACGAAAAATGCTTTTGGGCCCAATTCAGCGTTGTCATTGTAAATTAACACAAATTTATTGCTAATATATAGCTTGGTTTCACCAGTGCAATGATTTACAACAGTAAAAACTTGTTTAAATGAAAATATAAAAACACCAGTGGGTACTATAATGTTGCATTATACCACCAAGCTCTTAAATATTTGTTCTTTGCAAACATAAAACTGTCGACATGTGTAGGGGGAAATACATATCTGTCTTAATATACTTGAAAGTGTTAACTATAAAATTTATATAATAAGGATTGTTTTAAGTATTTTGTCGCATAACAATATTGCATAATATTTGTTTAAAACTCTAAAAATGTCGAAATAATTTTTCATACTCATAAAAAAAATTTTTATACCATTTTTGTTTGTGAAAAAACGATACTCGTGGGCATAATATTTGTCGTATTCATTTTTTCGCAAAATGATTGCGCATATATTTTGTTCAAACGTTAGCATGAAAACCCTTCTAACAAAAGCATCCAATTAGCATCAAGTGAGAAATGGTACTTGAGTTCATCTCTAAAGATATTTTGCCTGCTAGTTTTGAAAATATATATTGGCTAAAAGTTCCTGAGCATGGCAACAAAATCCATAGCAACTGAAGTAGTGGTATGCGAAAACTTCCTATTAATGGGAAACTAAATATATAAAAATGTAAAATTTTAATTCGTCAAGTATTTTTCTGATAATATTAATGATTTCAGGACAATGGAACTTTCGATCGCATAGTTTGGAAAATCCAGAACTGGCCTCAGATAAGATCCAATAAAGTCAAGCTTGAGAATCAACAATTTGTATATACAGCAGGGGAAAATTCAGTGTACCCCTCCAAATGGCTGATTGGGTTAAAGATTGATAGTGGCATTTTGAATGTTAACTTTAGGTTGCTTGAAACAGAGTCGGAGATTTCACTTAATGCTATCGCAGAACAGAAGAAAACCGATGGCACGATCTGGCGCAGTCAAGAGGTTAACATTTGTTTTAATAAATTTTAATTTAAGAAGTAACCAAAAAGCCTGAATCATGAAATGAAATCATGAAGGATAACTGATTTAGACAAATGTCCTTTTCGCATTTATTAAATCTGTCTATTGTTACTAGCATTGATTGTATGAAAATGAAAAGAAATCATGCGCTCCTTAAAATTGTCACTGATGGGTCAGACTTGCATGGAAAATGGGATAGCAACCTAAGCCACATTGTTCCATGGACCTAAAACATTTAAAAAAATCATTTTAATACTTCCAAAGGTCAGACCCCTTTTTATTTCTTTACATGAAGGAGAAAGTTGCAATATTTGGAATACCTGGTATTTGCGGATATTCAAATACTCGAGATGAGCCAGTTGCAGAATCCCAAAGAGAGCGGAGCAGTGACCTAAACCAACTCTGGCGTCATAGGCTTCCCAACCAAACTCGTGCAAATCTACAGAAACACACAAACGAGATCACATTATTTTTAAATTTCATATTAGCAAAACAGTATTAAAATGAATAAACATTTGAAAAAAGATGTGTGTGTTTGTCTGTCCGTCTGTTTTATATACTTCCACCACTTTTAGACATCAGTTTAATCAAAATATAAATTAAACGACTTACGCTTTAAAGAAGCGAGGTTAGCTCTCGGCACTGTGATGGGTCTCTTGTGACCTTCCATCCCGCCCTCATTTATCTTTCTCACGTCGTCTTCATCAAAGCCGGAAATTCCAGAATCATTCACAAAACAACTTGGCATTTTCAAAGATACGAGATTCGGCCAGCATTCACAGACCTTCGCAAAAGTTTTATTGTCCAACTTGCCCATCTCCAACTTTTGCAAATTTGGCATCCAGCCTTTCAAACTGTGAATATCCCTTGTGCTTATCGAACGTTTATCCCCGGTCACAAACTCCGTACAATTTGGGAATATCAAATTCTCAGCAAGTACCTGATCATCGATCAGTAATAAGGTCAACTTCTTTAGGTTCGGCAGACAAGCCAGAAAAGTCATTAAGTTGGAGTTTAGCTTTTCGGAGAGAAAGGTGAAATCTGTGAGATGCAACAGCGCGTTCTTTGGCATTGGCAATGCATTCGGATCGGAAAACTTGTCAACGGAAATGTAAAGCCTTTTGAGTGTGGACGCATGCGCGGTTATAACTTTTTGCACATTTTTCGCATTCTTTACGCTTTGCTCAAAACCTATTCTCAACTCCTCCAATTTCAAGTTGCCGTCCAAAAGGACTTTCATCGTTTCCTCTGATTTGTCTGATCTCCAATAAAGAAATTTGAATGCAAGTTTTCTCAGATTCCAGCTTTCACTGTCGTGCTCGCGCACAACAGCCAGTGACCTGAAGACGAATTCCCGATCATTCTCGAGGTCATGGAGCTTGAGATCCTAAAACACAATTTATTTCAAAGATTAAGTTTTTTTTTCTGAATTTTCCGCTTGTCAAATACTTAAAAATGTTTGGAAGCTGTACGTGCTACTTATCATCTTTGATTGCTTATGCGATTACCTCGAGAGAGGGAAAGTGGCTGAATATCTCAATCCACGATATGCCCAGGTCTGTCTCCTTCTCCGAGTTGAATTCCAAAGATTTCAGTTTCCAATTCTGGCAATCTGGCTCCACCCACACATAATCAGTAGGTCTTTGAAAGTTACCAGACCCCTTTACTTTCACGTTAATCAACACAACTTTCTCCAGATTGGGACACGAATGAAATAAGACGTGACGGATGGCATCAGCCGATAGAAATGTGACCCATTTCAAAGATAAGCATTTTATGGCATGACCGCATGTTAACCAGAAATGAGGACGGTCCATTATCCCGCTTTCGATTTGAAAAGATTTTGTGAACGGGGCAATATAAAATGTGCTCTCCTGGTTGGCTATGAGCTGGAGAAAGTTTGAGATTGATTTCTCCTCTGGAGCGTTTGAGTCACTCCACTCGTCTGCATTTTTGAATGAAATTTGGGCACAGGACTGCATCCCTGGAGAAGATGCATGGCGCCAGGCCCTGCAAACTAGTCGAGACTTCTTCAAATCCTTCAGTCTCAACTTTTTCAGCAGGTGCTCGAGAATCTGTAATAAAATTTTGTGTAGAACTTATCATTTGTGTTCTCTCTATTTAATTAATAAAATATTTAAATAAGTATTTAGCTAAAATCAGAGGTATCTTACGACAGGATTTTGGAGTGGATGGAGTTGCCCCCGAATTCCCTCCATCGTGTAAACTCTACAAGGCAAACTTCAGTACTGACGACGACTGGAGAAATTCCTTGAGAACACGTACATTTCGTCATAAGTATTTCCTACGAATTATTCAGTGAAGAGAAAGCAAATGCTTTTGTTTTGCTCAGTTCCCATGAGAACGATCGATTGAATGTATATACTGTGCATTACGTTGCTCTTCTCAATTTCGTCAACTTTCGTGTGTATGATAACTTTGCTTATGGAGAAACCAATGCCTTCAAAATATTCGTCCTACCAATTATTTCACGGAGTCAGCCGGTTTACGAAATAGTTTTGTTTTGTGTTCGTCGAATCACTCGTTGTTATGGAAACAGTTAAAAAACAAAAGGATTTGCTTTCTCTAGTTTTCCGGTATGCATGCCTAGCCACACAATTTCCTGTCACTATTCCGAAAAAGGAAAACTGTACAAGAAATTTCCATTCTTACTGTACATAAATACTTGTAAATATTAAATGCTAAAATGGTTTGATGTCATCTCTAAATTTATTACCATATTTCTCAATATATTATAAGTTAATTAGCAAGCAAGCAAATATGTAGGACATGCACTATTTTTAATTTACAATCTTACTGTTTCAGTGTGACAATAATTGTGTAACAAAATAACAAAAGTAAACAAATTTGTAGAAAATTACTTTCCTTAACTACCTTCGTTTTATTTCGTAAGGGAATCAGAGTTTGTTTTATATCAGTTATTATAAATATAGCTCGGTTTTGAGCCTGAATTTTAAAGCTGATTATCTAAATATTTTATTCCTTATAGGTAGAAACCCTTAAATAAAAGCAGCCCCATTATAAATATAACCACTAAACTTTAATTGACACATTTACAGACACGAATCATACTCTCCCTAATATTGTCACTGATGGGGAGGGTGTCGAACCGAAAGTAGGATAATATTCTGCGCCACATTGTTCCAAGGACCTAAAATATAAAAATCATTTCACCACTTCCATAGTTCAACGCCGTTTAAATTATACATCAAACAATCACAATATTTGGAATACCTGCTTTTTGTGGAAATTTCGCAAAATCATCATTGTCCAAAAACGGCATTTCCAGCTTTTCCAAATTTGGCATCAAGCCTTTTCATCTGTAAACATCCACGAAGTCAATCCTTCGTCTATCCACAGCCATAAACACTTTATATTTTGGGAGAACCAAAGTCTTTTCAAATTCCTGGTTATCGACTAACGATAAGGTCAACTTCCTCAGGTTTGGAAGATAAGCTAAAAGAACTGATCAGTTTCGAGTTAACTTTCTGCCATAGTCCGGTATGAAGTAAATTTTATTGGAAATACACATCAATATTTATTGGTTAAAAATCAATAATTAAAAGCTACTTTGATAGGCATTTTTAGAAACTAACTTTACACAAGTGTATAGTGTTGCGACTGAAATGAATACAATATTATATATTATGTGTTTTAAGGAATTAATCCGCACACGCATGTGATTTTACTTAATTGTATTTAGTTAAGCCATAATAGCAAAGGTGAGTTTTGAAATATTACTTACACTAATACAAAAAGTATCACTTTTTCATGGAACCACAGAAAATTTTACTCTAAATCTTAAGATTCATTTAAATTGTTTTATGAAACCCTTTTTCTATTAATTACTACATTTATATTTACTCACTTTAAAAAGCTTCTAATTACAAAAAATGCCTTTTAAATATAAGCAAAGCTGTCACCGAGTTCTCCAAAATGCTATAAATTATTTTTGTTACTAGCTCTCTGTCTAAAACGCCAATATCACCAATTTGAAATCCTACTGGTGAAACAGATTTTAGAACTTTCTTAAAATATTTTCTTTGGCCTGCACTTTTTTCTTTGGCTAATACATACATCGGCCACACTTTCAACATATTTACACTTACTTCATGTGATTTGCTTACAAATTTATAAACTACAAACATCACGATGCAACCAATAAAACTTGCTAATAGAACTATAGAATAAACTATGCTTGAAAGTAGTTTTGATCCAAACACAAGTAAACAAGCTGTGAATAGCATAATATAAAAGCCAACTTCCACTCCGATGTAACTTATCCATGCGATAGGTGTTCGACCACATGAATGTATGATGCGAAAAATTTGAACTTTTTTCAAAATTTGATTCAAAGACGATGTATTTCTGATCATTTCTACCTGTATTGATTTAAGGTGTTTATATGCGATACTAGAACCGAACAGAATTATTTGAAATATTATTGCAGCACTCAAGCAAATATTTATTGTGGCAAACGAATGTAAACCTAAATTCAAACTTATCACCAGTACATACTGCACTTCACTTAACGTTTTAAAATCTAATAAATATTTAAATACTGCATTTAATGGAGTTAACGGAATTACTAATGTTCCACCGATAATAATTACTAAAGTCGCAAATACTGGCATTATAACAGCTGTGTAGCATCCTACCAATCCCACAAGATCATATTTGTTGTCAAATTTTATCGCAAGACGTAGCTTAAGTTTTGCGGCTGCTTGCAAGGAGTTAAAGGAAAATAATCGGTTTATATATATTGCCAAATCCTGTCCATGTTTTTGCTGAAATAAGCCATATATCGCTTGAATACCGATATTTAGAATGATCACCATTGTTATATAAAATGTTAGTAAAAACTGGTCAACATGATTTTCGATCAAATTTTCAATCGAAATATATCCAAGTATTGTACAAAACATGAATATTATCGCAAGACAAATGTTAGCTAAATTGGCGTATATTCCTAAGTTGTACAAACTTAATAGCGGCACAGAATCACAGCAGATTAGTTGAGAAGATGAAGAATCCCATGTAAGAACAAATTTATGATGGTAGATTTTTTCTTCGACAAATTTGGAAAGCTCGAACGCTTTATAAACCAGTGGTGACGCCATTTTTACAGTTGTTTAATTTAATACTAGCGCAAATCGATAATTTTTGGTATAGAAACCGTATAATATTCCGTGTCACTTATATCAGTCTCAAAGCAAGCACCACAGTTGACTGGCTATCTTTCCTTTTAAAAATTACTTAACCTTAATTTTTGACATAACATGCGATTACGAAACTGTCTCTGGTTTAAAATTTCTAATATATCTACACGAAAAAAAGTTTGTTAAAATAAGAAAATTTATCCCAATATAACTCATGCATATACTTCTTATGACTATATTTTTAAAATTTTTGCCTTTACTTAACATATTGATCAAATAAATATTTAAGTATTTTTTTGAATTTGTGCCGTGTCGCCGTAGTATAACTGCTGTACAAATGCTTATGCTATTGTCACAAAATTTTAGCTCTGTTATATCATTTAAAATACTTACGTAACCATCATTACATAAAATCTATTATCAATTGGGAGGCATATAAATGGAAAAGGCTAAAATTTATTCATGGAGTAGAATCTAAATTTTTTCTATATTTGAGCATTTTTTTCTAATCAACTATTTAATTCGCCCACTTGTTACTGAAGCATATTATGAAATTAAATTAAAATACAAACTTTCGACTCAGTTTTTGTCGATAATCCTGGTAAAGACATTTATTTTTGTGACAATTTTCAGTAATTATTTACATGCTTAGACAAATGTTAGAGATTTAAAATTTATTAAATTACTTGACGGCTATCTAAAGACAAGATGATATTTTTGACGAAAATGTTGGTTCCACACTTCTAAATTTATTTGTCATTAAATGGTTGTGCTAAGATCAAATCAAAATTGAGCAAAACACTCTCATTCGCTAAAGAAACACTTTGTATGCCGTTAGTTGTCCTTATGCGACGCGTGTACGCAAAATTGTTGTAAATTCAAAGAAACTGAAATACAGCTTAGATTTTCTAGCAAAATTTACATACATTTTTAGATCCGTTACTTTTTCCTATATATCATCTTAAGACAAAAATGATGATCTAAAAAGATTTTCAAACTACTCCAATATTGAGCAATAGACAGACGAGAATAGTATGAATGCGCTTCAGAAGAAAAAGCCAATGTTTGCAATGCCAGTATACACATATTCTCTAAGCAATAGAATTTTTTAAATTCATAATCTGACATACATTCGAATTATGAATCTGAAGCAGTACAATTTTGTACTGACAATTATTGTGAAATGGAAATCAACATTTAAAAAAACTTTGTATGTTCAAGGAAGTGCATAAAGCTCGCAAACTCGTTCACTTGATAGAAAGCATTTACAATGACTTTCATAAAAATGTTTTTATACATTTGAGTATTATTTCCGATTCTATTTTTGATTCGCCCAACTGTCACTAACCGTAAGACATGTAGCCCACGCACTGAAACTAAAAATACACACAACTTCTGTTAGGTATGGTATTGATTTTATTGGAAATATTTATGTAAAAGCATTGACTCAAATACAATAATTAAAAGCAATTTCGTTACACATTTTTAGAAACCAATTGTTGCACAACGGCATAACGTTGTGATTGGAATTTGATTCAATAAAATATGCTATGCTATAATATATTATATGAGACATATTAGCAGAGATGTATTTTAAAATAGTAGTCACTCTAAAACAGAAAGTATCACTATTTCAAGGAACCACAAAAAACTTTACTTTACATATTGTGATTGATTAAAATTGATTTAAGAAACGTTATTCTATAAATTGTATTACTACATTTAGATTTACTTAAGTGAATAAAGTTTTTTATTGCAAAAAATTCCTTTTGAATATAAGCAAAGCTGTCACCGAGTTCTCCAGAATGCTATAAATATATTTTGTTACTAACTCTCTGTCCCAAACGCCAACGTCACCATTTTGAAATCCTATTGGCGAAATTGATTTTAGAGCTTTCTTAAAATATTTTCTTTGGCGTGCACTTCTTTCTCTGGCTATTGCATACATCGGCCACACTCTAAGCATATTTACACTCATTTCGTGTGACTTGTTGACAAATCTCAAAACTACAAATACTACGATGCAACCAATAAAACTTGCAAGTAGAACAATTGTGTAAACAATACTTGAAAGTATTTTAGGTCCATACACAAGTAAACACGCTGTAAATAGCATAACATAAAAACCAACTTCCACTCCGTAATAGCTAATCCATGCAATTGGCGTTCTACCACAAGAATATATAATGCGGAGCGTTTGAAACTTTTTCAAAACTTCATAAGTCGACATATTATTTCTAATGAGTTCAGCTTTGACTGATAATATATGTTTGTATGTGATACTGGGCATGAACAGAATTATTTGAAATATAGTTGTTACATTCAAGCATATATTTATTGTAGCAAACACATGTAAAAGAAAATTTGAACTTATTACCAGCACATACTGCAGTTTACTCAATGTTTTAAAACCTAATACATATTTAAATATTGCGTTTAGTGGGGTTAATGGAATTACTAATGTTCCAGAGATAAATATTATCAAAATTGCAAATACTGGCATAATTACGGCTGCATAGCATCCTATTACGCCTACGAGATCATATTTGTTTTCAAACTTTATTGCAAAACGTGGCTCAACTTTTTTGGTGGTTTCATCACAGTCAAAGAAAAATAATCGGTTTATGTAGAGTACCAAGTCCGGTCCATGTTTCCGTTGAAATAAGCCATATATCGCTTGAATACCGATATTCAGAATGACCAACATTGTTATATAAAATGTTAGTAAAAACTGATCAACATGATTTTCAATCAAATTTTCAATTGAAATATACCCAAATATTGTAGAAAATGTGAATATTATTGAAAGAAAGATGTTCACAAAGTTGACGTATATTCCTAGGTTGTGCAAGCTTAATAGTGGCACAGAATCTCGACAGATTATTTGAGAAGATGGGGAATCCCATGTAAGAACAAATTTGTGATGGTAGACTTTTTCCTCGACAAATTTAGAGAGTTCAAACGCTTTATATATCAGTGGTGATGCCATTTTGCAGTTGTTTAATTCAAAAATAAATTATTTTTGGTATAGAAGATGTATAATATTCTGTTTTCCTTACTGCAGTCTCAAAGCAAGCACAACAGTTGACTGTCTACCTTTAGAGTAAAAAATTACAAAACCAAATTGTTTGACATAACATGCGATCATGAAACTTTCTCGGCTTAAAAATTATATACGAAAACTAAGCTTAGCTTTCTAAAATAAGAAAATTTATTCCAACATAGCTCATGAATATAGTATTTATGTCTAAATGTTGGAAATTTTTGTTATTGCTTAAGATATTTATCTTGCAAAACCCGTGGGTTTCAGCAAACAATCAGGTGGAAACGGTTACAATGGGTTTGAATGAGCAGTGGGCTTTTTTGGGTTAAATGAGTTTTATTATTTTAATACATGGAGGAAATTTTGGCGCGTTTTCTTTGGCTTCATTTAAACGGATATATTTTTGTTTTTCCTCACTATGCTCGTTAAAACCCAACGGAGCCAGCTCTACGTGGGCCCATTAAAACCCGGATTTACCCACTTTTCACCACCCGGACGACAGATACCGATATGCCATGCCTGATATTGATCAAATAAATATTAAAGCATTTTTCGGAATTTTTTTAAAAGAATTTGTGCCGTGTTGCCGTGATATAACTGCTATAAAATGTATAAAATCACGCTATCATCACAATGTTTAAGCTGCTTTATATAATTTAAAATACTTACGTAGCCATTGCATATAATCTAAATTTACTTTGATGGCATATAAATGAAAACGGCTGAAATTTATTTAAGGAATTGATTCTCAATTTTTTTCTATATTTGAGCATTTTTTCCAACCAACTATTTAATTCGCCCACTTGGTACTGAAATATATTATGAAATTAAAGTAAAATACAAAATTTTTACTCGGTTTTCAAACGATATTCTTGGTAAAGACATTTAGTTATGTGATATTTTTAAAAGTAGATGCTTGGACAAATGTTCGAGATGCATAATATATTACAAAATTACTTTATGGCTATCTAAAGATAAGATGATAGTTTTGGCATATTTGTTGGTTCCTCATTTCTCAATTTATTTGTCATACACATTTGTAGTCGGAATTCTTAAATCCATTCGAATTAAGAAT
The DNA here is from genome assembly GCA_034700685.1 of Willowsia buskii. Classification (NCBI taxonomy): domain Eukaryota; kingdom Metazoa; phylum Arthropoda; class Collembola; order Entomobryomorpha; family Entomobryidae; genus Willowsia; species Willowsia buskii. Next base: position 2,756 of record JAQIXW010003399.1, on the reverse strand, counting down.
CTGAAGTAACACAATTTCATGCTGACAATTATTGTGAAATATAAGTCAACATTTATAAAAATGTTTGTATACGCGCCCAAACATGAAAAAGTTTTTGCTACTCACAGTGATTGCGTTCGCTTTTTGTTAAAAAAACTGGTAAGTTTATTAGATAATATACTATGTACATATATTTGTAATTAGTATTAAATAACAGGTTCAATTGCAAATGTTGTGAATATACTTCATTAACCATTGAAAATTTTTTCCTTCCCTTGTAAAAACTGCTTCGTTGATAATAAAATCCATTGATATTTTTATTTTATTAAATGGATACTTATTTTACGGCAAAACATATTTCATGCAAAAACAAAGCTGTCAGCGACTTTTCTAAACGCCGTTAATAATTTTGTCACATGATCTTACCGACAAAACCTGTTTCTGAAAAAGCGTAGCGGCTTAAAAGTGGCTGAAGAAATTGCAAATGGATCAAAATTATCCAAACTGCAAAAATTACGTTATAAGGCAATTATTTTTTAAACAATAAGAGTAGGACAAAAATTTTGTTTGTATTTAAGTTATGCTTTGCTTTCATTGCTTCTGGCCTGGCTGTTACGTTACTTTAGCTATTTTTTAGATTCCTAAAATAAAATAAAGCACCATTAGATATGCAAAAGCTAAAGGCCGATTTTAGTAAAAGCAGGAAAAAGGCGTTTGATTTATTTATTAAACAATTCCTATTCGTTTTTATAAGTTTGAGTATTATTTCTGATCGTATATTTGATTCTTCCAACTGTCACTAACCGCAAGTCATTTAGCCCACGCACAGAAAACAAAATAAAACTTATGTTCGGTGTGATATATATTTTATTGGAAATATACATACAAACTTATTGACTTAAAAGCAGTAATTAAAAACGACTTTTATATTCTCTCTATACTGTTATATACTTTTAGAAACCAATTTTTGCCCAACTGCATGTTGCGATCGGAATTGGATACAATAAAATATTGCTACATTTAGATTTACTTAAGTGAACAAAGTTTTTTATTGCAAAAAATGCCTTTTAAATATAAGCAAAGCTGTCACCGAGTTCTCCAGAATGCTATAAATAAAATTTGTTACTCGCTCTCTGTTCCAAACGCCAATGTCACCATTTTGAAATCCTACGGGGGAAATAGATTTTAGAGCTTTTCTAAAATATTTTCTTTGGCGTGCACTTCTTTCATTGGCTATTACATGCATCGGCCACACTCTAAGCATATTTGTACTAACTTCGTGCGACTTGCTGACAAATCTCAAAACTACAAATACTACGATGCAACCAATAAAACTTGCAAGTAGAACAATAGTGTAAACTATGCTTGAAAGTATTCTTGGTCCATACACAAGTAAACACGTCGTAAATAGCATAATATAAAAGCCAACTTCCACACCGTAATAACTTATCCATGCGAAAGGAGTTCGACCACAAGAGTACACTATTCGGAACATTTGAAACTTTTTCAAAATTTCGCAAGTCGACAATTTATTTCTAATGAGTTCAGCTTGCATTGCTAATATATGTTTGTATGATATACTAGGCACGAACAAAACTATTTGAAATATAATTGTAGCAGTTAAGTTAAGGTTTACTGAAGCAGCCAAGTTTAAAACAAAATTCGAACTTATCACCAGTACATACTGCAGTATATTTAATGTTTTGAAATCTAAGAAATATATATATATTGCGTTTAAGGGTCTTAATGGAATTACTAATGCTCCTCCAATAATAATTATTATACTTGCAGTTACTGGCATTATAACAGCTGTATAGCATCCTACTAATCCTACGAGATCATATTTGTTTTCAAATTTTATTGCAAAGCGTGGCTTAACTTTTTTGGTGGTTTGCTCTGAGTTAAAGGATAGCAATCGGTTTATGTAGAGGGCCAAGTCGGGTCCGTGTTTCCGTTGAAATAAGCCACATATCGCTTGAATACCGATATTTAGAATGACCAACATCATTATGTAAAATGCAAGCAGCACCTCGTCGACATGATTTTCGATCAAATTTTCAATTGAAATATATCCAAATATTGTAGAAAACGCGAATATTATCGAAAGAAGAATATTAAGTAAATCGACGTATATTCCTAAGTTTTACAAACTAAAGAGTGGCACAGAATCACGACAGATTAGTTGAGAAGATGAGGAATCCCATGTAAGGACAAATTTATGATGGTAGATTTTTTCTTCGACAAATTTGGAGAGCTCTAGCGCTTTGTAAACCAGCGGGGACGCCATTTTACAGGTTTATAATTCGATATTAGTCCAAGCCAATAATTGTTGGTATAGAAACCGTATAGTATTCTGTTTCACTTACACCAATCTGAAAGCAAGCACAGCAGTTGACTGTCTAACTTTAGAGTAAAAAATTACAAAACCAAATTTTTTGACATAACATGCGATTACGAAGCTTTGTCTGCTTAAAAATTCTATACAAAAACTGAAGTTAGCTTGCTAAAATAAGAAAATTTATCCCACCATATCTCATGAATATTGTATTTATGTCTACATGTTGTAAATTTATATCTCTGCTTAAAATATTGATCAAGTAATTTTTTTGTATTTTTCTGATTTGTGGTATTTCTATTATGACAATGCTTAGGATACCATTTAACATAATTACGTAACCATCCTTATATAAAATCTAAATTCAATTTTAATGCGAAAACATGAAAAAGGCTGAAATTATTTATGGAAGAGATAATCTTTGTCGGCCTTCTAGGAATCC
>JAQIXW010003398.1:0-13257 GCA_034700685.1 Willowsia buskii | reverse complement strand
TGTTTTATTTACTATAGTTTTAGTTTTAAGAAGATTCATTTAGTTCATTTTCTGAAAAAAATTGTAACCTACCAGTTGTTGTGAAATGTGAATAGACGAATAAAATCCATAACAAAATAATGAGAATCAAATAACTTTCTCTTTCTTCCCACTTCCGATTTTTTCCTTATGCTCGTGTCATGCTCATTTTGTTTTTCACGGATGTTGATGGAATTGATTCACGCTTACACGGTCGTCTGGCAAACTGCCTTTATGCTTATTCAATGAAAGGGGCACCGACTGTGTGACAAAGTGTCATGTTCGGTAGTAATTCATGTCGGCAATTTAAAGCCACAACTTTTCCCCTTTGAAAGACTGATATAATAGCATAGCTTTTCTTTATAACCTCCACTTATCGTTCATATCGAAAACCATTGTGTTTTATGTGTTAAATTGTAGTAGTTGCCTACATCCAGGGGCACATAGACTGTGACTGTGATACATATAATATGTATCTACTACTACACAAACTCATTCATTACAGCCAACAACTTTTTCCAGTGCTCATGTGAGTGAGAACACTTTGAGCAGGAGAAAGTCAGATTGATGTATATGTTGTGGTAATTCGTACATGCATTTCATACATTTCTTTAACCAGCTGAAAGAAACAACTTCCGAAGCCAAATTTAATACGAGCTTAGCACGAGAAGCTGACATTGATGAGGATCAAAAGCTTTGCGTATGTTCGTGTGTGCTTGTCTGCTTTTCTCCAGACTGGAAAAAATAGCTTGACGGACGGAACTATGGGAGTGCATATTGCACACGATATATATCTACCAAAACTCATTTTTACGGAACAATACCTCATGTTAACGCTTTCACGACTTTCAAACTACAATCATGCATGACGATAATAATGCTGCTGTGTATCATTATCATTACAATCACAACTTACTCAGGAGTAGGCGTTTATACAGTATATTTACCTACGCAGCTCTGATCTATCTTAATGATACGGTGACCTGTGAACTATGAACTTATCTGTAAAATACGATTAAAGTAAAACTTTATAATAAAGTTTATTACTACTACTGTTGCTGCTTTTTTAAACTATGGAAGAGAGTATTATAGTTCGTTGTTCTCGATGCTCCGGGAAGTATGTAAACCTAATTGGAAAGTATATTTTAGAATCTGCAGAAAAGAAGGATGACTTTATTTTTACTAATATTCCCTAAGCGTCAGAGCTGAGATCTAATAAGCAACTACCCTTTCTTCAAAGTGTTTTTTCGTTCGGCTGAGAGCATGTTATTTTGGTGTGCTCCTGATATGCATGGTGAAAGTAATTATAGACAGCTCGGGGACCAGTTGCCAGTAGGGCTTGTCATTAAAATCTTTCATTGCTAAAGGTTATGCCTATGCATCCACCGTATAATATGTCGTTCTCGAAAAGCTTTTATAGCATTTGATTACATGAACGACGTAGTAAGACACTGAACGCTAGTTTATATACATACATACATACGTATTAGATATATCATTGAGCTCATACTAAGGGATATATTCGCTGTGATTTCCTCCCAAAGTATTGTGCCACAGGAGCCGTTAAAGTCAAAATGTTTGTAATGTTTTTGAGTAAGCGGTACATTGAAATACGTACTGCATTGGACCCTTGATATGATACAATTGTAAGAAGAAGAATGTGATAAAAAGAATTCAAATATTAATTTAAATGTTCTCCTTTGACGATCGTTAACAGGATGTTGGCTTCATCAATCCAGCGAATATTGTTTTCGTCTACTTGCTGGTTCGAGAGGGCATTTGGTTGGGATCAAACACCTCGGAAAATCACCCCCGAAATGGACTTACTTCATCTTCATCTTCGTTTACTACAACTTCGAATTCTGACGCTTCCTCAACTGCCAGTTCGGCAGATGCAGACGTGATTGCAAACAATGCGAATGCTAATAACGGGAATGTGCCCGTTGCTTCAAACATTAACAACATCAACAACAACCACTCCTCCTCATCCTCCACAAGTATCAACAGTAATAGCGCTAGCAACTCCAACAGCACCACCTCCTCATCCACTACCATCGCTTCTTCTGCCACCACCACAATCAGCTCCTCCTTGAATAAAGGTAAAACCTTGTGGGATTCTATTGAGCACGAACGAGATCTACACAGTTACGTCCTTACTTGTCTCTATCTGTCCTACTCATACATGGGGAATGAGATCTCGTACCCGCTGAAGCCCTTCCTTGTCGAGGACAACCGGGAAAAATTTTGGGACAGGTAAGGAAAATGGAGAAAGTGGAAAAGAAATGCATGAAAGTCTGCAAAATTTAATATCTATTAGCGCACCACGTCCTAGGCTTCCTACCGTTACTTTTATATTTTATCAGCTTTGGTGCTCCTTCTCGACATAGTATGAATGGATGAAAAGATAAAAATGAGGAAATATAAATTTATTAAATTTTAATCGATTTTTTTCTGTATTTTATTTTCGCAGATGCCTACTCATCGTGAATCGTATGTCACGGGATATGCTAAGAATCAATGCGGAACCGGCTTTCTTTACCGAAGTATTTTCAGAACTGAAATCTGTTGGCGTCTCACTATAATTAATTCAAAACTAAAGATAAGCATTATACTAGAGGAACTCTTTAATTTAATCTTTATTTTAATTCCAACCGCTGGTGGCGATGATGTGGCTATCTAAAGTCAGTGGTGCGTGGGCGGGACACATCATGGAGTGGCTTTTAACAGATACTGTAGAAAAAAAGGGAAGAGGACTGCTAGTGGAAGCTGGAAGTAACTCATGCATGAAATGCTAATTAGCATTAGAATAGTAGCTTTCGACAAGTAATCAAGAGCAGAGATCTCAGAGAAATTTTCCAAGGCTCTCCGTGCAAGTGTCTTTAACACACACCCTGCTCAAGTTAAGAAACGCATATTATGACTCGATGAAATCTGGAGGAGTTCTTAATAAGTTTTCACCGTATAGAATAGACTACTGCGAACACACTGAATATACCACGTATATAATCTTAATAACATATAATGTCAAATGTAGACAATTTAGAAGAATTCGTGTAATATGTAGAAGAAGTAGAGTAGATGTTCAAATCCTTTGATGTTGTGGTAATTTAAGATATATGTATATAGTAATATATAATATTAGAATGAGCAGTTTCTTTGAGATTTTGAAGTTATTTTAGCCATGCATAAAGTAAGATTACGAGAATTCATGTAACAGCCAGCAGCTTTACAAATAACATTTAATATTATTGAAAATCACACAGAAATGAGAAAAAGTCAGCTTGGGAAGGGAGAACAACCGTTTGCTGTGTAATGCTTTAAAATCAACCTTCCATAAATGCTACCTGTTTATTTTAAGACTTCTCAAGTCTGACTCATGAAATTAGTGTGAGTGAATCAGAACAAATTTATGTAATGACAATGATGATCAGTACCAACCACATAATTTATAAACGCATGCACCCAAAAAACAGTTTATCTTCTGTAAAATGCATTTTAACTGCCTATGTAGGAATTGAATAAGTCAAATGTACTGCTGGCTTACTTTGCAGTGTTTAAGAAGAAGGTCTATCATTTCTACTTTTCATTTTTCAAAGTGAAAGTTGAGTTTTTCATCATTGTTCGGAGGCTTTAAGCTTTTTTACTCCGTAGAATAAATGGAATAAAAAAGGGGATTGTGGGAGTTAAAGTAAAAACGAATTTCAAATGTGTTCACAAAGACAAACATAGTTGAAAGCGGAATGGAGCAGCGCAACTTTTATAAATACCTGATTTGCTGATCTAATTAGATTAATAATCAACGTATTGAATAGACCCTTTAAGAAAAATCACACACAAAACATTTTTTGGGTTTAAGTTTTTAATTGTAATAATTTTTGTTTTGAGGGGAAGCATAATGTTTAGAGACTGATGCATATGTCAATGTTTTACGAAATACGCAATCATTTATAACATTCATGCTTAGATATATCGATACACCAAAGACCAAAGAATACCAAAGAAATCCCAACCCAATCACTGGCGAGAACTGGTAATCATACAGAAAGTTGTTGGTGCTAATGCTCATGCTACAGTTCACTTGAAGTTCGTTAATGAATTTACTAGACACTTTAAATAAACTCTGGCTTTCATTTGCAGCTTTCCTCATACCTGGTTCATTCAAGGCTACAAAACTTTTCAGACATGTGTATTTTTACACGAAATAAAATATGTATCGCTCTCTTTGCAAGTGGAAGCCAGTGAATATTTAAAATGTTTGATGATAATGTAGATGACGTAAAATTATTCATAACATCATAATAAATATTTCATTAAATCGTTATTGTTAACTTTTTCTTGTTACCTTATTAAACTTTAAAAGTTTTAACTTCCTTCCAACATTTAGAAAAAAATTTGATTCCCGATTCGTTAGAACGATGTATATTTTTATGCAGTTTACAGTTGGACACTTAATATTTAACCAAAGTTAAAAGGAACCTATAACGTTGCAAAAACCTACAGCCAAATAAATGTCAACTTTATAAAAAGTAAGAAGGAAAATATACTCGTTATATTATTGTAATAATAATATAAGCGTAGCTACTAAAATACTTCTTGGAAAAACTTTTCTAGAATTCCTCTAAAAGTAACAACATTGATATGAATAAAGAAAGCTACAGCTAAATGTAATCTGAAAAATTGGATTAGTTTTAATTACTAATGAGTTAGATTTTTTAGTCTTCGTATATTGCATATATATGTATTTGTAAAAACTTAACTTTTAATCTAATTATGTATCTAGGTCTAAGAAATCCATAGATGATATATATTTTAACAAAAAAAGTTATCTCTAAAAGTTGCGTAATTTGTAGTTTCTTTTCTTTATTGTGCAAGAATTGAGTTGTAAATTAGATTTTACAAATATATAATTGTGTTAGGACTATGGATAGTCTTAAGTTGTACAAATGACGTATATTTTGTAGCTTTTTTTCCAACGAAGTACTTACTCGGTTTTCTAGTCCATAGTTTGTACTATATAGTCTAAGACAAAAGCATTTCACGTATTATTTTAGTCACATATGATAAACTTTGTATACATCATGAATCATGAACTAGTAAGAATACATGAAAATGCTCAACGAGCATAAGAATGAACTGAGACCGGTTCACATTCGATTGTGATTTTTAAGAAGAATGTTAATTACTTGTAAAACGTGCGTTTAATTTTAAAAATTTGTGTGGATAAATCTTCGATGTGGACACGCCTCATAACTACAAAAATATATGTTACCATTTATTACACTTGAAATTCCTAAGTATATGCTGGTATGTTTATTAACATGTGTGCGAAATGATAAATATGATTTTGTGTCGGTAACCTAAAATGTTATACATAAAATGGAATACAGTTAACGTATTTGCTATTTAGTTTTGAATTATTACTGTTTAGCATGCTTTCCCGCATGGTATGATTGGTATTTAAAGAATTTGACAATGAATCATTTTTATTTTATCTTAAATTATGAATTGGTACACTGTACGAAAGATGATTTCAGTACATGCAATTCAAAATGACAAAAAAAACACCCGGTCCATGAATGAACATAAATCAGTCACGATATATATACAGTAAAGCGTTGTGCGTTGTCGCCAGTCATATGTAATTGAACCGTCACCATTTATTACAAACACTTAGCGAGTAACTTAATATTGTAATATAACCGTATGAAAATGCGTGGATTGTGCTAACATGAATGTGACTCAGTTGCAATTTATTATACTACACATTAGATCTCCACATAACACACCACGAATGTACATGATGATATTATGATGCATCTTTAAATAATATGTATTGAATGTTAGGAAACGATTAAGGATGATGTTTTATTTCTCAGTTGGACACATATTTCACAAACACACGTTCGTACTCATTATTGTAGATGATTCAATGTTTTAAAATCATAATACTTGATGTGTATTTACTATTAACAGTCCTTCGATATTCAATATTCTTCATCCTATGTAATATCGTGTAAGATATACTCACTTCGAAAAAATGTATGTAACACACTTGCATAAAAATGAGTAAGATTGTCTTTGCAGGATAGAAGATAAAATTTAAGGAGTGAAACATTAGATAAGTGGTCATGGTCGTCTACACGTATTCTAATAACTTATTTGTATGTTTAAAGATGTCTGTGTAACAAAAACTGGTGACTTTAAGTGAAACGTTTTGTTCTTCGCTCACTCAGAGCGAGCGTATTGTATTCAATTTTGCACAGGTTCGTCTAATGCAGTGAAAATTGGAAGAAAATAATCGATTCAAGATTCAAGAAAGGTAGAGTAACATAAGATATTATGAATACTTTATGCATAATTATATATTATACATATATATCCTTACTCTTATGTATTACTGTTAATACTAAACGTGAAGTAAATATTGTCATTAAAAGTTTGGTTTGTCATCGATTGTAAAATTGGAAATAAAAGGCGTTTCGTTTTTTATAGCCATACATATATTTAATATGTGTTACAACAGCAAGGGAACCTGGTACCCGCTTTGTTTTGCTCTTTCTTCAACAAATGCATATCTCGCATCCTATCATCATCAAATAAACATTTCCTAGTGAGTTCCGTTGAAGAGGAAGTTTAAATTAGTTATTCAGAGAAAAGGAAATGAAAACAAGCGATAGCTGAAAACACACTTGCCCAATGCATAATATATACCATTGCCCTTACACTGTTATATGCAAAAGTATAAATTTAACCTTCTTCACAAAACAGCTGAATTCCCACGGTCCAGAAAGATGTTTTGAATGAGGTATCCAGATTCAAAAAATGATTTTAAGATGAAACTTGAAACAGAGGAGAGAAGATCATGAGAAGAAAATGCAACAGACGGTAGTCGGTAGCGTAGCTTCTCCTCTTTTACCAAACCAATAATAATGTGTATTCCAACTTTATCTGAAGATGAAGAACGCAAGATGTAAAAGTAGTATATCTATACCTGCAACCTGTATCATACAGCAAGCCAAAGTTGCTATCCAGTAATCATTATATATCTTTCCTTGGAAGAAGTTCACACAATCAAATCCCCACAGATGTAGAGATGAAAGACTCAACAACGAAACCCAAGCCAGTAACAACAAAACAAGTTGACTAGAAATGGAACAAGAATGAAGGAAAAATCTTTTCCTTCAGCGTCTCTGCTGTAGTGGGTTGGGGGAGGCGTACTTAAGTATCAAACAAAGAACTCGAACAAGAGATCTGCAGAGAATAAACAACAAGGGAAGCCTTAGTAAGTGCTCATTATTTTCTTCAAGAAAGAAAGAGTACTTTATCGTGGGATAGCTGATCAAGTAAAAAGGGAAGCTAGAAACTGTTGAATGTATCACAGAAAGTCAATGTGTTTTCACATCATGATCATCATGCATCCCTTGTTCCCTTCTCCTTGTATTTTTTTTCTCTCAAATATAATCAGCACGCAAGACATGTTTTCCAAGGAATGAAGCTCAAAGACGAAATAATTCCTATAAGAGTTTAGTAATAGAAGCTCATAATATTAGGTTTATATATATACAAAAGTATCCACCGAGTTATAAGGTGGTTTTGTGTTCCTTAAGTTAATGCTACGTATAAAAAATCAAAAGAAAGGATGCCATTAGAATATAAGTTCAGTAAAACATGCAATGCCCTAGACCAATGTCATTTGTACAACTAGCCTTACATTTGTATGCCCTTCTTTCATTCTTCAAATGACTATTCAAGGACTCTCCTAACCAGCATTTTCAAAAATGTAACAAAGAAGAAGGGAGGAGAGGCTTTAAATTTATAATGTTTCTTTCTGCTTTTGATGTTTTGTAGCTAGAAGTTGAACTACTGTTCATTTTATAACTTTTGTGTCACATTTTTGTTGTCCCAATGATGGAAACTTGAACTAGTTGCATTGAGTGCTACCATGTGCTAAAAGTACAACTATGAACCTAAAAATGATTAATTGATTAGGTACCCTCTATGAGAGTCCTTCTCTTTTCAAGAAAAGTATTTCGCACCTTCTCCAGCATTCTTTACTTACTAAATGGAAAATGAACTTGTTAGCATAAAGATTTGGTCATGGTGTATTTTCAGAGTGTTTTCAATTGGAATGACCTTAAACTTCGCTGGATATGATGTACCTCAACAGTTTTCCATATTTTGTTCTCTTTGTAAACTTAACTAACAAGTCGATTGGTCTTGGTCCGGTAAGTCCGGTTTACCTTCAAATATTTTACGGTTCCAAGTTCATTCTTTTGACATTGACACGAGCAGTGGCGTGCAAGGATGCAAGAAGACATTTTATTGTTATCTAATATTATCTACCTATGTGCAGTTTAAGTCTCAGGTTACTGGTACAAACGTAACATACATACCTACCCAAGAGGTAAACCTTTGTAACATAACAAGTGCTTTTTACTAAAGTTCTATGCTGCCTCTTATAGTCCATCCAGAGTTTAGATGAAGGCAACCTTTGGTCATACAAATATCTCTTTGTGTTTGATACTCTTTGATTTGCTGTATATTTGTTATTTTGTGGTTTACATCCGGGTTTGGTTTATTACTTTGCGTTATTACTTTTGATATTAGATGAGGGATATTTTTTATGCTAGAAATTATTATTATAATTTTCAGCATCCTTTAAAAACTTACTATGATCGTAGAGTATCGATCGTGTCGATATTTTACCCTCGGTATCTCACCATATTGTCCTTTGTTCATTTGCTGAAATTCAAACACTTTGTAGTTATTTGGTGTTATACTACATCGGTGCTGTAAATTATGGAGCAACCAACGTACAAGTTATTTTAGCGAAAAGCAATAAACAGTAAATGTGATACAATATCTGTGCATTGCTTTGTACGGGTATGATTTATTTTACTTTAAAAATATATAGAATGCGCTTATTTCTGAATATTGATCAGTGGCACTGAAAATCAAAGTGATTTATTACATTAAATAGGTACAGGTACACATTACGACTCTTTTTCCTTTATATGTTTGTTTCGTAATGGAAGATTTGTGTGTGGTTAGGAATTTTTGGAATTTGACAATGAGCATTCGAATGCGGCTTTAGTTCTGGGAGGAGTAGTAATTACCGATTCTATACAAATTGGGTAAGACTGCTAAATTAAGAATTAACAAGAATCCCCCTTCAAGTAAAGTAAACATGTTGAAATCAGCTCTCAATCAGCTTTGAAATTTCTCTATTCTTCCCTTTCAATGCATACACCCAAAGGACCTTTGGTGAATGTCTGGTTGTGATAGACAGAGAAATACACAAACTCATAGCTCCTCACTGCTTACGTCCGTTGATACAAAAAAAAGATTCCAAGCAATAAAAGACCATATGAAAATACATAAATAATTCTAATATCTGTATTTGGATTGCTTTCTCCAAAGTCAGAGATACATGCATTATTCAGAATATTATTGTATAACTACCATATAAAATGAAAGTGGGTGATTTTATTGCAAACAGCGAGGGCAAACGTAAGACCTCTTCGGTTCTATTCTGTATTAAATAATATCAAGTTCAGCATTTTCAAAGTAGAGCAACTACTTCGTATATATCTCATGCATCACATCAATTCGCAATAAAGCCCTTTCATTTCAAATGTTGAATGATTGCTTTGTACATTTGAAAAGTAAACAACTTTTTCACTCTGTCTCTCTTTTATTCCTATTTCTCTAGAATCTAGAGTGTGTGTAATATTAGAATATTTTGAACCCAGCAGTCGAAAAAAGCGTGTGGGTTGTTTCATAATTGATGTAAATTGTGAATATATGAAGCAATATTGTACTATACAACAAACGGTACTGGAAAAAATAAATGTATTTTCACAAAGTAACAGCTTTCAATCCTACACATTTTGCTACAATTTGATTCCTAAATACCATATAATGTAACCATATACAGCATTAAAAAGGAACGAACAGTTTCCCACGCAGATCCATGTTCCTTTGCTCCAGCAATGTAGATCTTTGTTGCATTATGTAGTGGCCTTGTGTTACTTTGGCTTGGAGGCTGGTGTCCTCATGGGTGGATCGGTGGATGAAATAAAATCGAGCGTAGCCTATCTCCTGGCTGAAATATGCAATATAAATATACTAAACATAGATAAAATTCTACAGCACAATTTTGTTAATACCCATATTGTATGAATACAAAGCATATTATTTGTTTGATAACATGTGTAAAGCTGGATTTGAAACTTCCAACATTTGAGCTTTGACTGTGTAGTTCTTATAGGTTCTGTGGATTTATATGTTCTCTTTCAAGTTTATCGTTTGAATTGATGAGAAGAAACCATAAAGTGCAAAATATTCAGTTTTACCTACAATTTAGATTTGTATAGTGAATGGAAAATGCGTATTACTATGAAGTTCCATCCAGGCGGTACTGGTGCTCCATTTTACAACCAAATTTTACCCCATTTCGTTGAGGCTTTTTTTGTTACTTCAATCGTTTTATTGATTTTCCTGATGAAATTTGAAAACGCCCTGGTGGAAAAATGCAATTCAAACAATATGCCATTTTGACTAGTAAATTACAGGTATTTCATCAATTTTCACTATTTAATCCTTTTCAAAAGATATGAATATTTATTCAAACATAAAATCCTCCGTAGAAATTCAGAACCGTATTCCTGAGATATAAACCATGAGTCATGACGTGAATATTCAAAGGGATTTATAGTACAATTTAGATTCTAATCAGCGGCCCCAAAATGGCCTAATCACAACAATTAGACTTTTAGGACCGCACCCTTCTAATAATAATGGAAAGAGCATTGGGCATTAGGTAACCACCTTGCATTCATTGCACTAGATCAAATCACCACACATATCGTATCCTCAAACCCTGCAGTGAACCAAGATCATGGGATGTTGATAAACTGAAACGTAAATGTACATAATGTAAAATCCCCTACTCCCTAGGTTTTACTTAAATCCTGTCTATTTCGTCGGATGCTTTAGTTTTAGTTCCGATGCTTAATGAAATTACAGCTCACACCAATAAATATCGTGTGCAGTCAACGAGAAGTAATAAATGTAGACGACCCTTGTGATAGGGAAAGGTTATAGTGGTATATACGGAATGGGTTCTGCAGATACCACATCACATCCCATCATTTGCAGTTGAATTGCATCAAATGTATGCTCTCCATTCTATCTCACGAGCTGCCATAAAAACTTTCTCAATTGCCAATGTTGGAGGAGAAGAGTCACACAGAAGAACAGATCCGCAAAACCGCACGTGGAATACGTATTATTATTGTTGTTGCTTCACTCGGTTATTTTATTGTTAATGTTATATAAGGGTTCATTAAAAATCATTTTGCACGCCTACTATTTGTAACTTAACTGCACTAATACGCATGACCAAATTTTCTGAATGAAATTAGCCATCTGATAACAGTGTCGTGCTTGCAAAAAATATTAATGCGGTGCTCTTCACAGACCCAAATAAGATTCATCTAAAAAATGACTCCCTTTTCCCATGCACACAGACTGCAGATTATTTAATGTTCAGGACACGCCCTTCCTTCTGGCGCCCCAGAATTATGGCGTCCAACAAAGCATACACACAAAATAAAAATTAAAAGATAAAAGACTTTAATCCTCCATACCTACATAATAATATTGTATTAACCAATTGGTCAAATCTGAACCCTTTAGGAATTTCAATGCCTATCTTTATGCAGACAGAATAACAGTGCAAGCGAGAGACGCGGTGATTGAACTGTAAAGAATCTGCTTCATGTAAATCAACATGATTTTGGCTATAACTATAACACTTCATTTTAAAGGCGTTCAATGAAAGTACTAAGATAAGCTTGCATTTAATAGCTGCTTGCGTTTTCAGTTGCGTATTGGTGCACGAAGAAAATGACACACTTCATACAGATTACCGAAATCATAAAATAATTAAATATCTAGTTGCTGCCTACGCCATTTTAGAAGCAATGTGGCTAATGTTATAATACTTAATCTTGAAAGTATTTTGCATAAAAGGGTAATGTAATGGCTCAAATATTGTTCACTCATCCATTAACATAGCGTATTATTGATATTATGCTTATAGATAACTTATTTGTATATGTATTTGATGAAACAAAACTTACACATATGGAGCAAACTATAGTATTCTCAGATCACAGTTGTGGAAAAAGTATGGAATACATAATATTTTGTTTGTCAGATGAAATTGATATTTTTATACTCAAGGACATGATCTATTAAGACGAAGAAAGGCATAAAATATCCTTCGAGCAATAAAGATCTTGTTTATAGTCTCTCTTTAATAACCTTTACGTAATATATAAAATATTTTGCTTCAGACATTTGATATTTTACTAACAGAAGCCATGTGCTACTGATTAATGTACGAATTTAAATATACTATTACATGCATCTACATAGCTCCTAAAATAAATCAGTTCACGGAACTGAGCAGTAAAGAAATACATAGATACCAGGCCTGGGTGAAAATACTGTTCAGGTAAATATATATTGAGGGTTTCCAAAAAAGCACATTTTACTATGATATTACTATAATTGATAACAGGTTACGCAAGGAAAGATTTAGAGTTAATGAATGAAAATGTATGCCTTTTTATCACAAAAACAAAAAAACCAAATGTAAACTTTGAGTGAATGCCATTCAAAACAAAGCCAACAAATTAATCTCAACTAAATCCAATTCCTTGACTGGTATTTATACTGTTTCGTATTTTGTCAAAAATTTGAACCAAGGGTTTATTTGAATTTGTGTACTTTCAAATACATATCTATGCACTGAAGCAGCAAGCTGTCAATATAGGTATGCTAAAAATATTTAAGCTTCATAAAATTTATGTATTCTTAAGTTTATAAAGTTTTGTGCCAAAAGACAAACTAGATGATTCCGAAATTAGTGTGGTTGCATGCAATTTTTTGTTTAGGATTCTCTTAGAGCGCGGAAATGTAGATATAATCCTTATTTGCTATTATCACGTTAAACTTCTTTTCACTTTCACTAGCAAGCTATTGAATATATTGTTTTTGATTATGTGTAACGTGCCGAATTTCAGCCTTTTACGTATGCTGTAAAGATCATGAAGTCACGGAGGGTCAGAAGTAGAAAAAGACGGAAATCCCTTAAAGGCACGTCCACGCAACAAACAAGCTATAAAGCCTTCGTTTACCTCGAAATATATCTTTGAACGTGCTCTGTGA
>JAQIXW010003397.1:0-13257 GCA_034700685.1 Willowsia buskii | reverse complement strand
ATACATACATACAGACGCACGTTCATCCACTCCCCACACCATTCTCCCTAATCACCACATGAAGTGGCGATTAATAAAATGAAACTTGTAGGCATACCATACAACTGCACACTGTTGAGGGAATGGTAATAAGCTTGCAGGATACCAGCAACTCCCTCACAAAATGGGTTCTGCGGATTTCCATTAAGGAAAAACTCATGAGATACCACTTGACTAGGAGGGACTCTGGCTCCGAATCCAAGTGCAGGAAACAGTTTATCAGAATCATAATCCTGAATTATTTCACCTGGAATTTACATTTTTTAATGAAGCAAATAAATAGCAAAGATTGCACTCAGTGAATTCGAAATATTGCATAGGTAGTTATACGATACGGTGCGTTAAAAAATACATTCCACGTACCGACAGCTTTAATAGCGAGAGAATATTGATTATCCATTTGAGGATTTCTGTAATGTAAGCTGGTTGGATTGTTTGGATCACCTATATAAATGATAACGTAAAGTTAAATTTTCAGTTTGACTCTGAATAGATGAAGATGAAATTCTGACTATCAACCATAAAACCAACTAACCGTTGGAGGCTGTGAAATCAACAGCTACAGTGAAGTGGAGCTGCACTCCGCTTTGGATATAATCCAGAAACGACTTTTCTTCCTCAATACGTATCCACTCAATGGTTAAGGTGCCAGAGTTTGTGTACGATTTCTTTTTTTCTCGTTTTTTGGGATTGATCACGGAAAATGTTGCACTACTTCCGCTTACCTCTAAACAAATAAACGAGTAATTAATTTTAAAATTGTATCCTTAATGTACAATTTAGGATTATTTTGTGCATATTGTATACATTGTGTTATGACTGTGCGTACTTGACTGTATTTCGCTGTAAGAAGTTTGAAATTCACCGATGAAGTCACTTGTGCCGTCATTATCCCAGTCCCAGACCTGAAATCGCAGGGGTCTATCAGGGTTTCCACTGGTTAAGGATATGACACGCATTGAAAATGGTGTCCAGTCAGGATTTAGGGTATTTTTGATCACATCAGTTTTATGAACATTAGTCCAAGCTCCATCGTCCATTTTCTTGGCAATAAGAACGTATGGGTCACTTTTTCCGAAGAAATCCTTTTTGTCTAGACTTCTGGCGTGCATTTTCATGTACATCACTTCCTTGTTGGTACCCAACTCCTCTGCTTGTACGACGATTTGGGAGGATTTTCCAGGGAATCCAGGAGGGAGGCTAAGATTTCGCTCAAACTGAAATTTTTAACATAAAACAGCATTTTTACTACAATGTGTTTTTATCAATGCATTTTAAATACACACCATGAAATTATATAAGAATAGCAATTATATTAGCATTATTTATACCTTCTTGTTTGGAGCTGCAACTACTTCACCCAAACTACATTCCAGGCTGCCCAAATAATCATGCGCATCAACTGTATGAGAATTTCCATCCCAATCATAAATAGAAAATTTTACAACCTGTTGAAAATAAAATCCATATTATTGGACAACTGAAGTAGCTTAATTAAAGCTAGCGTCATGATCCCATATAAATATATATCGTTTCGAATTCGAAACATTTTCAAATAAAACATTACTTGTCGTTCTTCGAATCTGTACTCCATTGTAAATTTGGTATTCCATGATGGGTTCAAGCTATTTTTGATTTGCTCAGTGCGGCCAACTTCAGTGTATTGATTGGTTCTTAGGTCTTTCTGATACAAAATGCAAACTGGGTCTGACTTTGAAAACGTATCACGATCCAACAGATTCCTAAAATATAAGAGCAGGGTTATCATGTTATTTTGAAACTCAAAAACTTGGCCCTTGGATTAGCAAAGCTTAACAGATGTGGTGTGAATTTACCCGCACGAAACCTTTAGTTCAACTAATGTAAAGATTCTACTAGGACCAGGTCCTAAAGGACGGGGACCGATATTATTAGCTTTTATAGATGCCTCAGAATCGCTCATTTTAAAATTATTTCTATTTTATAATATCATGAAGAAAATTGTGAGATTTAACGTATACTAAATACTAGAAGTTGCAACCTACAAAAAATTAATGGGCACATGCACATCATATCCAGATTTGATTACCCACTTGACTCAAAAGACATTTTTCACCTACCCTATTCTGATCATCATTAGCAGCAGTGTGGGATGCACTCTGCATTATGATCCACAAATCCTCATTCTTCTCCACACTTATTTCTGTTGCCGTAACCGATACCGATAAACTTCCTTATCTGTGTTGCACCTTCATCTAAACTGTGAAAAAATGCACTGCATGCGTGCTGATATTGATGCCAACCCAGTATTTTATTCGTCATCATGAATTGCTTTTATTAACCCAACGCCTATGTATCATACAAGAAGACAGCATTATTAAAACAAAGACAAATACTCATTGGGAAAACGCATATAGAAAAGTTATTCGGTTTTGTTGATGCATGAAACACTTTAAAAACCAGATAGCCTAACAGATGTTTAGCATTATGTTGATACATTAAAACATCGCATAAATTCAAATAAATCAATAATTCAATGCCGAATCTACGAAAAAATGAAGTATTACTCGTTACATACATAAATGTTTCAAAATGCGATTGCATAACTGCACGCTGTACAAAATTGCATTTTGAAGATCAATTCCCATGTTATGCTTATGCATTCAAAAATAGCAAACGTGAATCCTAAACAAAATATAATGTTGTCAGTGATGGTGGTATGAGTATCAGTGCTGACAGAACTTATTGTGTTGTATGTTTATGTTGTAACAGTTATAAATTCCTAATTTTGGTGATACCATACCATTGGTATTATGCCTTAAATATTCACTATTCACACATGCGAATGGAACCAGTTGAAAATTTAAAATAACAAGTGCAGCGCTTTGTCAGCATTCAGATTAGATTACAAATTAGATATTAAACATGTCTCTCAGGAAGGTGCAGGTGAAGTTGTCAGAACATTTTATTTATATTTTGTGAAAAAATTCATTTGGACTTATAAAAAGAATAACACAAGATGTAACGTAAACAAAATTAATTACTATTATTTAACTAAACTAAATATTACAGCAGTGACATTAACCATTATTCTAGACAAATAATTCAATAATTCATTGATTCCTCAGCGCTCCCTACTTTATCAGTCGGTGCAATAATAATAGTCTGCTCTGATTAAACTTCTATCTGGTCACCGCAATGATGATTGTGTGATCGAAACTCGGACTCGAAAATATTAAATTTAACATAAGCGATGTCTTTAAATAAAACTTTAATTGTATCGTTCCAAAGGCGCGTAATTGAGTAGCTTTTCAATAAGATCCACATGGCCTAAAAGCATCCTTCGACAACAATATCGCTTCAATCCCAATGCATCCAAGGCGTCCCTACAACAATCCCAATTCCATAACATAAATATTTAGCTTGACTGACTACATAATTGAAGTTGAAACCAAACTACTTGAGGATATAATCTGTTATCTAATTGACTTCATACATACCCTTCAGTGTATTCTGCTTGAAGTAACCCCAAGTACGCCTCCCACTTGTTTCCAATAACCTTCCCGCAGGTAAAGCAACGAACCGGAATAATCATTTTTGCAAATTTTTCCTTCAAACGCAGATGTGACCAGCTTTTATTCGTGTTGGAAGTTTTGTACTGACAGGTTAAAATTCAACAATTGGGCAAGGAGCCTCAGTTAGGGGCTAGCCTAACAATCGTAATAATATACAACAGTTGACCATCCACTGAAAACTACTGTTGCGATATAATATCTATTCAACTGATTCCAAATTATGCACCTTTAGCTTTTCAAAGATCTACAAACTGAATACAAAATTTACAAAATTATGCTTCCTTCCTGCACTTCTCATGGTTTGTTTGTGTATGATGTTTTGCGTAGCAAATCGACAAGCAGAGAAGTAGGCGAAGTTCAATTCATGATTCACAGGCACAGAAAATACAGGGGCACTATGAGCCATTTTAGATGCACAGACTAGACTACTTGCTTAAGTTTTCAGTACACACTTATTACATGGAGATTGATCATATAGATCGTACGTGCACACTGCACCTGTTTTGGCGTTAATAACAATTTTCAGCCTTTAGTTATAACAGCAAAACATTCCAACAACGCAACGTAGCGTCATGTCATAAAAAAATAAAATTGTTTGCTTCCTATCCAACAATAGTTGAAATGTAAAATGTTATAATTATTATAATATTCACATAGTCTGTCAGTGCAGTACAATAATAGACCTTGAAGTTTTGTTTGCTGCGTGTTACGATACGAATACACATTCACCACCAGACCAAGCCATACGATTATATGCGTTCCAAGAAAACATTTTTGGTTCAGCAGCGTCTAATAAAGAAAAGGAATCTATCTGTGCAAACTACGCCGTATACCAAAATACTGCATGAACTTGAACTGTGGATCTCACTATCAGTAATAGCAAATAACCAATTAATTAGCTACCAAATCAGGCAAGAAAGAGCGAACTGAGGATGAGATTGGAGATTTGTGCGGCGATGATTTTCTAATGAATGCAGATTTACTGTGCATCTATGCAGACACGCTGCTTCGTATGACCAAATTAATGATTTTTTTAAAATTGTCACTTACTTGGCTGAAATAGTCAGTTCCACTTGAGATGTGGGCATTGAAAACTTTCCAGTAGTAGCATTGTTGAGATTGTTTGAATTCCCAGAACCGAGGGGGATGGTTGTTTGTACATTGGGAATTGAAACTGTACCTCCATAAGACGGAGGAGCCATCATATTTTGTTGTGGATGGGGATAAGCTCCAGCTTGCTGAAGATGGCCAACTGGAGGTGCGTTAGGATAGTTTGGTACTGCACCGGGCAAAGCTCCAGGAGTTGGAAACCCAGTAGTGGGGTAAGGTGGAGCACTGCCAGGAGGGCCTGCTGGGTACCCCGGTCCTGGAGGTGGGGCGCTTGCTGCATTAAGCGAATATTGTGGATACATCCTTGTCCTTGTAGCTGCAATAGAAGAGAAAAGTAAAATTTACAAAAGTTGGCTTGACATAACGAATCAGATTCACCTTCCAACAGTATTAACTCCTGTCACGTGCTGGTTCAATTTTCCCCCAACATCATAGATATTTCTGTTTACAGTAACATAAACTGTTTATGATTTATAACTCACCTTGCAAACTGCAAAATACGCGTCACATGGAATTTAGTAAATTTGAACGTAATGACTGGTTCAGTCAACTATCTTTTCTTCAATTAGAATACATCAATGTTTGTACGTTAGTTTTTTAAACTCGCTGATTTAGTGATTTGTATACTTGATAAATTTTGAATACAGACAAACCCGGTGAACAAGAACTCTTGCACTACATTTTCAGAATCAGATCACAAAAACAGCAACTCAACTTTTACCGAGCGTCGGAGTGGGAAACTATTTTTGTAAAGATTTTTGTGAAAGACGCTAAACTAAATGCGTCAATAATTGAGCGAACAATCGCGACCGAGTGCATTGGCGATTCACGAGGTAATGTGTCATGCTGCTACTCTACTATAACAGCTAGAGCTAGACTTACATATGACTATGACGCGAAAAATTTGGAATTGCGATTTTATGTCATGTCGTCATATATGGAGCAGTTTTAAGTAATCACATTAAACCTTTGCATATAACGATGTGAATATAATGTGCGTTTTGTACAAATGTTAAATCTGACAATATACAACCCAATCAACAAGTAAGACCATCTAAATTTGCAAAATAAGATGCCATACCAGATTAATAAGACGTTTTTTGTTTGGTATTCTGTTATATGTAAGGTGATGCTCATTCATTTCTGCTTAAAAGCTCATGCACTTGGTTAGCAGGTAACGTGACGTCAATTGGTCGAATAGATGCCACCTTAGCTAGGTGAGGTGATAGATAAACAAAAAGTTTGTTCAATGTGGAACTAAACTAGCAGAATTGATAGTACGTATAAATACATATTTGCATGCATAGTACATTTTAAGTTGTCATTTTTTGTAAATAATGTACATATACCCAGGTATTATAGGTATAAATGGATATTGGATATTGAAATAACATGGCAGTAATTTTAAGAAACGTGCGCTTTTTTGCTGAATTCGCGTGCGGTATATATGTACGTTACTGCATTTAAATTAAAGTAGGAGGTGATAGTAATGAGTTATGACGTTCTTGGTTCTATTCATAGTTTGTAGAGTTATGTATTTTCGTGTCGAGTACCTCTTTTAAATGAATTGTCGGAAAAGGGTACGCAAAGAAGGATGACTCATAATCAGACTATGATCAGTGTTAGTTGAATAAAAACGAATGACAAATGATAGCGTCGGAGACAAAAGATGCTTTTTTGTGTACAATATTGCACAAAATTAGATTTTGTACATTGGCATTTTTTATAGAAAGTCGAAATTTTCAAAATTATGATTTTCGTATGCAGAGATATTATTGTTAAATGTAACCCTACCTATCTAGGTATAGTATAATGCTTCATTTGTTTTCGTCTTGCTTTTCCATGCTTGCTGGCTTGCTTTCACTTTTCACGCAGTATTTATACAATACGCACATTGAAATTTGGAAGTTTACTGTAATTGAAGATATACATGCAACATGTTAAAGTACGGTACATGTCGCACGACATTTTGAATTGAAAGCCCAAAATTTTCACACGCTTTCTTTGTGTTTCAAACTAAAACTCTGTTTTAATTTCCTACATATTAAACGTTTACTTGAAGCATGAGCATGAGTCAACTTTCAATGTAGGTAACTGTAGTTGACGTAGAGAGACACTTCAATAGATTATTTTAGACTTAGGTACAAACACAATTTGATTTCTTTTTATTTCGATTCAACTTCCTGGGTTTCAATTGTCCGTCTGCGTCATCCTATCAGTTGTCAGCGTCAGCACAGCACGACGTTGTCTGGTGGTATGCCTTATGCTTATGACTATGACGAGTTCTATTTCCACTACATTTTCGATTTTGACGTCACTCTAACACCTACTCAGTTACCCTTTCCAAGTAGTTAGTTGTACTTTAGTTGTCTTTCTTAATCTTAAGAAAACGTATTAGTGCACCTTCTCGGAATAGACCTGGTTCAATTAACCTACTCAATCGTGAACCGAGAAACGGTTTTTGCGACTTCATACGCAATCAAACTCAAGCCTACACGTAGTGCAATGAATGATGACGGTGGTAAAGAATTTTCATTTACTCCACGATTAAAAGTTAGACTTTCATGATGCCAATCGCACTACGTTTTGTAATACTGAACACAAAGAAAAAGGTTTCACTCACCCAAATGTTCCTGCCCTGCTGTCCCTAAGGGCTTGTAGTATGACTATACAGTCGTTTGTGGAAGCTATGACTAGTGGGAAGTACTGGGAAGTGACACTTTTATATTTACTATTTCCGTAATAAATCTTAGACACATTTAAATATCTGATTCTTGATGATTTTTACTAGAAAAGGATTGTCTTTTCAACAGGTGTGATATATCAGTTTTACTCCAGAACTCCACATTTCAACGAAACATCTGTATTTAGCATTCTCCCAAAAAATAGACTGCATCACACAAAATCGATATTTTTCCCTTTTATCATTACATCGTAATCTTTAGCTACAAGACCATGCAATTTGCCGTTAATGCTGGAAAATGCTACTCAAAATAAAAACAAACATGCTAGGGAAATTTTTATGTGAACGAGCACGCAAATAGAACTCACGTCAACTCCACATCTACATGTAATATGACCACATCCGACATCCAATATCGGAACGAAAACGCTGGTTTTATTGATGCGTAGAAGAGAGGTCTATTGTACAAAGCACTAGTTTGGGGGAAACCATTTACTTCCTGTCTATAATCTACAATAGTATAAAGAATGTATGTCGTATTGTATTACGACGATGTATTGATAAAGACATTTCAAATGTTCTTCATGTACTCCGTGCCTACGGCGTTACATACGACGTATATCCTCCTACGGATATGGACTCCCGAATGCAAAAGTATCCTCTACCAAACAAAGCAGTCCACTGTTAATGTTTTCTTTACTCGTTTTTTCTTCCAGTTTTTGCAATCTTTATGCTGCGAATGAAAACGTCAAATAGTTTTGCTACCACATCTATTTAGCACATACATCGTGCAAAATATATCTTCTGCCAAGCGTTCTGCTGTGGGGAATCCGAATGGTGACTTTTCTCTTTTGCCTTCCTACCAATGGAATCTTACTGTTCTTGCCACTGTTCCGGAATTAATTGCTGTATTTATCTCCAAGAAATTATAACTGCGTCTCTTTCAATAATATCATCATCTGAATGAAATAACAACATATTGCTGCTCTTATAAGACATGTGTGGCGTCTTGTAGAAAGTAGTCTAGGAAAGGTTTTTTCTTGTTTTGAAAAACGTCTTGCACTACTATTGCTCCAACAGCTTTTTACTTGGATGGATGTTTTTGGCTTGATTCGAATTAAACTTGCACCGTAAAATGATGCAAATAAGTTTATGACGGGTATGCGTATAGCGTATTATGATAATGAAGTCTAGAATCTAGATCACTTGCATTGGCGTGCCATATATTTGATGATGAACTTTAAATGGAGCAAGAATGACGATTATTATTTGCATTTTTGTTTTGTTTTATTGAACTAACATTTATCAATACATCAAATTTGTTTACCATACAATTACAAATTAATAATTTTCGCACAATATTTGGCAAATCGTCATCACTCGGTCTATTGTATATTGTATTTAATATTTGCATACACACGTGAATTTAAGCCATTCACCAATGTTCATGCTCCATAAATAATACATTTTCTAGTTTAAGGCACAAGCATTACAGACGCAAGGCGAAAAAATATTCGACATGAGTTATTAAATTACAATGTTTGTGTGTTGCAGTCTAGTTTGTCAGTCTGAAAGTAACTGTTCTGAGAAAGTCATGATCGATCAGTATTTTAAAAATTGAGATTTTTATGTTGGCACTCAAAATAGTAAACTTTTTATCATTTATTTTATGCAATAATATTATAACTACTTTAGTTTATGAAAAACCTCAAAGTTTTCTGACCATATTCATGTCAATAATAATACAATAAGTCATAGGTCATAGCTGGTAAAATAATTTCAGTTGAAATGGACTTTGAAATCAATGCAAGATTCCAGCTCATTTGTCCGATTAGTTTACAAGGGTGTGATTTGTTTTGTAGACATGAACTGCATGAACTGTGTGGGAACTTCTGCCAATATGTTTTTTGCGAGATCTTCTCGTGTTGCAGCATGGTTTTCTCCATGTTTCCCCAGAAAATCGCGTAACGCTGTAAGATAATCCATACGATTTTTATTTTGCTTTTAATACTAGAATCAACGACTACTGAAGTGATGCCGTTAATTGTACCCATCATTAGTCAAAGACTTGAATGATCTTTAATTTTCAAAACATTGCATTCCATCCCAATTCAAATTATTCCTATTATGCTTACCAACAAACTGCACAATATCCCTTGCAGCAACTGTACCAGTAGAGCTCTTAAGTACTCGTTTGTCAGCATCCAGAAATTCCATTGATGAAAAATCCTCATCTCCTACTCCAACAATAATGATGGATAATGGAAGGGCTGATGCTGCAATAATTGCTTCCTTTGTAGCTTCCAAATCTGTTTTTAAAAGCAACACATTTACAATTTTAAATTCAACTCTAAACAAAACTTTCATGTTTCATGTCAGAACTATACTTTGCTAGCTTACCGCAAATCATTCCGTCAGTAATAATAAGCAACACAAAGTAATTGCTTCCATCCTTATAAGTGGAAGCAAATTTCGCTACGTGATTAATAACAGGAGCAAAATAGGTTGGACCACTCAGGCGAACTGTATTGAGCGCCTTCTGATAAGCTTCCAGGATGCCTTCCACTCCGTGACAAAATGGATTTTGAGGATTAAAGTTCAAAAAGAACTCATGGTTCACCTCGGTACTTGGAGGAATTTTAGCACCAAACCCAAGTGCTGGGAAAAATCTACGAATAGAAAGGAAAAGTTTTATTTTTTTCTGAAAATTGAGTGAGTATTTTCTCTCTAATTTTCATGAGGTCCGTTTAAGTGAATGTAAGCATTTGAACGAAACATATTTTCATACTTGTCTGTATCATAATCCTGAATAATTCCTCCTGTGAAAAACAAAGCATAAAAGTTTTAATTCTTCCGTTCCCATCAATAACCTCCTCTTTGCATTAGTGCTTATGACATAATCGTCAATAAAAAGAATGAATGACTCACCCACTGCCTTAATTGCCAATGTGTATTGGTTATCTTTGTTTGGCACGCAACAATGAAGACTTGCTGGATCTCTTGGATTTTTATTGCTTGCAGTGAAGTCAATCGCGACCGTGAAGTGAAGCTGAATTCCACTCTGCAGGTAGTCTACAAATGTGAAATTCCTTTCTGTAACTTGGAGTGAAACAACATTCAAGACTCCAGAATTTTCGTACCCCTTCTTCTTCTCTTTCTTCTTTGGGTTAATTAGTGGAAAACTGGCAGTGTTTTGCTTGCTTACTGCAAACGAAATATAATATTTTATAGCATTAAATGATTAAATGAAAATCAAAGCCAATGAAAAATACAGTGTCTTCTCTAAGACATTGTGAGCATTACTGTTTCTCAGATCCTGGAAGGTAGTCTCAAATTGACCGATTAGGTCATGCTTTTCATCCTTGTCATGATCGTACACTTGGAAGAGGAGTTTCCTGTTCGGATTTTTCCCTGTAAGTGTAGACACCTCACCGGCAATGGGTCGCCAGTCGGGATCCAAAGTTTTCTTGATGACCTCAGTTACAAAGACCTGGGTCCACTCATTTTCATCAGTTTGCTTGGACACAATCAAGAAAGGATCACTTTTCCCAAGAAAATCCTTTTTGTCCAAACCTCTGCCATTCACTGTAAGTTGGTAGGTGTCTTGACTGGAGCCAAGCTCTTCCGAGTAGACAATCAGGGCGGAAGTGTTAGACTTTCCAGCAAGCTTTTTGGGGAGTTCTAAAATCTTCTCAAACTGAAAACAAGATATTGATTCATCTAACTCGTATGGTAAAGATAGAAGATTCTTTAAACCTAGCATTAAGATAAGCTATATACCTTGCTGTACTGTGCAGAAACGATTTCACCTAGACTCGTCTCCACGCTTCCCAAGTAGTCATGAGCTGACAGATCTTTCTTATCTCCATCCCAGTCGTACACGGTAAATTTAAGCTCCTATATTATTGAAAGGAATTCAAATATCATTGACTGTTACACAAATACTAATCACAAAAATTGTTTTCCAAAGTGTATTTTATTTATGCGTATGTACTTGTCGCTCTTCAAACTTGTAGTCTAAGACAAGCTTCATGTTCCATTTTGGGTTTAGGTTATCCGTAATATGTTCCGTTCGGCCAACTTCAACATACTCATTTGTTTGCGGTTGCTTCAAGTGAATCACACAAAACGGGTCCGATTTGGAAGTGGAGTCCCGGTTTATGAGATTTCTAATAGATTTTTATAGATTCACACAATATTCATAAATTATTCATGGTGTATTTAGGAAGTGCACATCTAGGCTCTAAATCTGTTATTTTGACGTACTTTGCTGCAAGCCTTAGTTCAACCTTGGCGAGGACACCCATCTTCGATGTAGACAAAATATGGCAAAATAGTAGAAGGCTATAATCAAGTTGCTTCACGCCTACTCTTAAGTTGGCACTTATTAGACAGCTCAATCCTTTTTTACAATTATGCCGGGTATTTCCTGTGAATATCTAGAAGCGGCACACTAACGCAGTCGTCGTCCTAAAGTGGAGTGAGAGTTGTGTCAAGAGTTTACAGCCGATACACTGGTTGATTGTTTTGATGAATGATAGAATATGAATGTCATAAAATTCACAAGCTTAGATATATACACAAGCTCCAACTTTAACCAGTCGGCAGTCTGTTACACGTGCATTGGAAAAGATGCTAGTCTCAGTAGATTTGTGTGGTGGTAAATTAGTATCCATGCAAAATCTCGTAGTGGTCACACACAGAAATCTTTTTACATGGACAGCGTCTATGTGGGCACAATAAAACTTCAAACGTGTTTAAAAGTGTTCGATATACGCTCAACACACAACATTATAGTTAGTTATACGCTTTGCTTATGTGAGTGAACGTGGCCATGAATTGTATTGGTATTTAGCATTGCTATTCGTAAAAACCACTTTCGACTTCATATGAATAATTCCACATTGACTCATTCGTATGCTCAAAAGCTCATTATGATGACTACTTCCCAGTTGTATTAGAGGAAAGCAGCAGTAAGCAGAAGTAACAAAACAATTTTAGTATGAAGATGCTGCAGCAAAATATTCTCAGCCATACGATGAAGTCAGGGTCATCCTGGTGATAAAAAGCGTTACGTCATCTCTCAATCTGTGCTAGCAATAAGCTTACAACAGACTCTCAGATAGTTACTTTTGCTATGAGTCAGACTGAGGAAAAAAACAAACAGGTAATCAAGCAGACAGTTATAGTTTTGGTTTTAGCTATACCCACTGGAAATATGTATAGAAAAGTTTATGTTTGTACATGTAATACCTTTCGGCTATGAGACCGTTGAAAGTTATCATTAGCATCTCTCATCATTATACACAACTTATTCCTCTCATCCTCTTTTCTATTCTATTGGCCTGTTGTATTTATCCTTGTCCTTCCTTCCAAACATCTCAAGTTGAATCTCTATTTTTTCATTGCATTCCAGTCTTTGGCTTGGACGAATATTGCACACAGAGATTGTAATATTTGTAATGCCGTGTTTTGCTGTGAGGTTTGGTTCAATGTGACCAAAAATGGAATGTCAAGGAAGGTTAAACAGAATAGAAGTGTCCCCATCTTCCTATATTATCTGTATACATATTACACCTATGCATAGAAGAATACTTTTTACTGTATATTTTCTTACAATATGGTTCAAACTAGATATAAACTGAGATTTTTGCATTTGTAATTAGAAAAATGCTGATACGAGATAATTCACAATATAAACATGCATTTTAATCGTATTTATTTTTGTGCTCCGTGAAGGCATGACTTCATCTTTGTTCATTCTCAAACTAGTGTGACATCACTCGCCACAAAGTGAGCGCATGAAAATGAGGATGACTACACTCGGGGTTATTCATATAAATGCTCAAAACATGCAATGATTACGCCATT